>JAOVVA010000019.1:595094-609560 GCA_028565275.1 Leiocassis micropogon
TTTGGATTTTTACAACATTATTGTTGAAATACACAGTCCTGAAAAAGGGGCGTTTCTTTTTTTGCTGAGTATATGTCTATCAGAATATGCTACCCTTAAATTCTCCTCTATATATGGTGTAATAATGTATCAAAACATGCTTCTCTTACTGTTATAGTACATATTTTTGTTGATAAGGTGATGAGAATCTATAACGTCACGCTATGGTAGCATCTTTTGATAAAGATGCATAATTTGGCAGAACACCAGCAATGATAAAAACACACACACACACACACACATTCCACTACTGTGACATCATTTATTAAATAAATTAAAACTCCACACTTTGAGAGGATCCATGGTTCTAAAGATATCTTCAGGTCTCCAGTTTTGGATTTTACGATCTTTCCATCGTTCTTTTTAATCTTCTCTCATTTTTGTTCCAGTTATTTTTCTTCTCCTCTTTGCTCTTGTTCCCGTTTGTCCCTGTCCCTTTCTGTTTGCTTCTCCAGCTGTGTTAAAGGCCAGTCGCTTCCGCGTCCACGTGTGCGAGCGTTTCTAAACCTCACCGACCCCTATGTTCGCTAATCTACCAAAAACAGAGCGTTATTGCGTTCATGAGTAAAAAGCTCTATCTTCTAATAAATAACCAGAATTTTCCTGATTAGCGGGCCTAGTGTTTGAATCTGTGATTCGTGTTTATAAAGTAAAGTTAAATATCATGAGCCTTTATTGTCCTTCCTCTGTATTAAGTGAAACGAAATGTGGTTTCTTCAGGACAAATAAGGACAGATAAAGTTCACAGAACGAGGCAGATAAGACGCAGGACGTAAAGGTAGGGTTAGAAACTCCAGCCTTAGTAAAGCACAAATCCCCTAGAGGACAGATGTGTGAGCGTGTTAACAGTTTGATAAGTTGATAAAAGATTAAATCAAAAGAACATGGGGGTACAAACTTTTGCTTGTGCTGTTACACATAACTCCGTTGTTGTTAAATAACCCTGTTTGACTCGAACCCTGTTTGTGTTGCAGGTGATGCAGACTGTGTTTTTCGGACTCTGTGTTTTAAACGATTTAATCCTCGCGGCGTTCCCGGGGAAAAGCAGGATCTCGGCGTTCCTCGTCTCGGCGCAGGACTTCCTCTTCACCGTTCTAGCTTTTCCCATCGGAACTGTGAGTGTCCCAGATTCAAGATCTGATATTAAACATAATTCTTTTTTTTAAGTAATGAGGTTTGTTATGAACTTCTTTTTATTCATTTTCAGTTTGTCTTCACTTCTTTCTGGTCCATCTACGCCTACGACCGGGAGCTGGTCTTCCCCAAGGTTTTAGATGACATCATCCCTACATGGCTTAATCACGCTATGGTACGAGTCGTCCTCGGGGTCGGGGTTCAAGCTGGTTAGGGAACAATAATCAATTATTTATAGTGTTTAGTTAATTATTTAAACAGTTCTAGTGGCACAATCACAACAAATTACTTATTGGAGAAATTAATTAAAGCTTAAAAAAAAAAACAATAAGGCTGTCATCTCACTGATCATATTTGAAAAGCGACGGCAAAAAAAAATACAATAATCAATACTGTGTTTCACCAGAACTGTAAGTGTGCACATGGTAATAGATACCTGACCCAGGATCAGTTAATGTATTTTAATTGGTTAATATTTCCAGATGACAATTAATCGATTCATTATCAATCAACATATTTATGAGTCAATACTATATGGCATGTCATTATTACATTTTTGTAACATCAGATTGAGCTCCAGGACGTGTCCACATCCCAGCTTTGCATTTTATCCCACAACACAATATTGTTTATTTCTTAGTATGTGTGTTGTATGTGACGTGTGATCGTTTCTATAGTAACCACTCGCTTCACACGGGCTTGTTATTTTTCTGTAAGGAGGAATGTGTGTGTAACATTAGAGGAAGGAGTCTCCAGTGTCGGTGCTTATGTTACAGTCAGAGGTGAAGCTGTGACGTTGAGGAGTTTCTCTCAATTAAATGATGATTTATCTTATTAACATTAAGAAAGAGAGAATAAAAGAGTGTGTAGCTGCGATAGCGTAAGTGTTCATCACACTGTGTATTATGTTCCTCTTTATTAGTTCTCACGATGTTAAGTGTTTATTATTTCTGACCGTAAGCTGTTCTCCTCCTCCACAGCACACTGTAATCCTGCCGCTGCTCCTGGTCCAGATGTGCCTCCAGCATCACAAACACCCGAGTCGTTCCACAGGGATCCTCGTCCTGGCGCTCTTCGTGGCGCTCTACTTGGCGTGGTAATTCCCTCAATCAGAGCAAACGAGCGAAAAAATAAAACCTGTTTTTCACACACACACACACACACACACACACACACACACACACACCCTGCTGGAGTGCAGGCGTGGAGGTGCTGAGTGGACAGACTGGGGTTTAGTCTGGATTATGGAACAGGTCCAAAACTTAGCAGAGACCCGAAATCAAGGCTTTTACTGAGTGAAGTAAAGAAATCAAACCGGAGCATAAAAGCACAAACACAATCCACCACAGTGACCTTCATCCCTTCTGTCCCGACTCAGATACAAAGAGTGATAGAAGCGTGGAAGATCGGGAAGGGATGATGGACGGATGGAGTTAAGAATGGAGGGAGGGATGGAATCAATGATATTAAGATGAAAGGTTGAAAGGAAGGAGGGATAGTAGTCAGAGTGAAGCTCTGCCGAATTGCCACCACAAAAAAAGAAAGTGTTCAAAGTGATTTGCTGCTCAGTTTACATTTTCACACGAGCAGGATATCGATTAGGCCGATACACTCTGTGATTAATTAACACCATTAATAAAATAAAGATAAAAAGGCTTCAGAATTATAATCCTTTCTGTGATTTCCAAATAAAATACAAAAGGTAAAAACTAAACTGTTTAGTAAAATTGGATGAAATTTAGAACTGCACTTTCAACATACAGAACTTTACTGCATATGATATTATTATTATTATTATTATTATTATTAACAGATCAAGTGCAGCATTTTATAAATGTTCTTCAATCTATCTGTGTGTTTAGTGTGTTTATCACAGCAATCTGTATACACTGTGTGTGTGTGTGTGTGTGTGTGTGTGTGTGTGTGTGTGTGTGTGCTGTAGGGTGTTGTGGGTGCATCACGTGTCAGGGATCTGGGTTTACCCCATCATGGCTCACCTCAGTCCCGCGGGCCTCGTGGTGTTCCTGGGCGTGTCAGCTCTCAGTCTGGCTCCTCTTTACCTGCTGGGGGAGAAACTCAGCCGCGTGGTTTGGGGTTCTACAGGTGAGGCGGCTCTGTGATCACATCACCTGTGTACGCTTCTGTCTAAGAGTAAATTTATGATCAAATGAAATGAAATAA
This sequence comes from Leiocassis micropogon, assembly GCA_028565275.1. Lineage (NCBI taxonomy): Eukaryota > Metazoa > Chordata > Actinopteri > Siluriformes > Bagridae > Leiocassis > Leiocassis micropogon. The sequence goes on from JAOVVA010000019.1 coordinate 598,449, forward strand.
CAGAGCTGGTGCTGAATTAATCTGTTTTTATGAATGTTATCTTATATGAAAGATCCATAGAGATTAAAACAGTTTCTCACTTTCAGTCTGTTCTCTCAAAGCAAATCAGAAAAGGAAGAAGAAGAAGAAATGAAGAAGAGACAAAAGAGAGCAGCGTCAAGATCCTTCACCAGCACTGAGAGCTCCGCTGTAGCACTGAGACATTTTACATGAAGGGATTTACAGTGAAGAATATAAACATGTCCAAAGCTAAGTGTGATTGAATAATTGTACAAACTGTACATTCGATTAAACAAATTAATTAAGACGGGGAATTCGCTGATTGTTCATTGAGTGTTGATGTGGATGATTCCATAGTCGTACACTCACGTGATTCACGCAGATTATTCCATGTGTGTACGTGTAGGTGGTTCACTGAGTGTCTCCTCAGGCGATTCATTGTCACGGCAGTGTTTATGTTGAAAATCAGGATCATGTGCACATTTATGTCCATTTCAAAGCTGCTTTAACACGAGGTCCTGTTTTTGTTTTTTTTTTTAAATAAAAAGTGATATCAATGTCAATATCAAAAACTGTTTTGTGTAAAATGTATGGTGAAGGTTAAAGAGTCGATCACAGAGTGTAAAAACAGACTAATTCACTACTGTTTAATGTTCTTATGTCTGTTCTTTTAAATCTTAAAGTTCTGTATGTTGTGCTCTCCTAAACCTCTCCTAAACCTCTCCTAAACCTCTCCTAAACCTCTCCTAAACCTCTCCTAAACCTTTCCCTAACCAGCGCCTTGATCATGTTTTTGAACACAAATGAATAACATGATAAGAATGAATATCTTTTGCTGGATTCTAATGTGACTGAATGAAGTCTGATTTTAATAAAAGATAGAGATATATTTCATATTCTGACGTTGTCTCACATTATTGCGGTGCTACTTTAAGTGTTTAAAGACTGACACAGACCATACATGTTTCCCAAAGTGTACATTACACGTGTAAGAATCTGTTAAAGTGAAGAGAAAAACTAAAAGTTACTATAGCAAATACAGTGTGTTGTATAAACATTCTGAGTACACGCCCATCTTTGGCAGACACTACTGAATATTAATGAGTATGCAAATGCAGTGGTCACATGACAAGGTGTCAAAACAAACAAGATGTCATAAACCCAAACAAGTGAAGGTTTTATTTTGGCAGATTCCGTAAAAAGCTTGCGTCTTTTTTAATGGGGTCTCAGGTCACATGATCCCAGAGTCATGGCCAGGAGGTGGGACCTAATTAGCATACTACAAGTACAGGATGCACAAAACAGCTTTTCATAGGTTGATGTGCAAGGCCAAGACAATAACGTTATCACTCGCCATTTTTATAAACATTCTTCTTATTTATTGTGTAGTCGTGTCGTCTAAATCAATCTTTAACGCTTAAACATCATTTTAGAAAGAAACTAGTTTCATTGCGAGAATATGAGAAAACCACGGATTCTGATAAGAAGAGTTGTGACGTCAGAGTATTTGGAGAAAATAAAACGCTCACGCAGAGCGTCCAGCACAGACGTCCCTGTGACTGACATGTTGCCATAGCAACCACTGTCAGAGCTGCTGTTTACAGGAAATTAACCTGACCAGCTTCTGACCAATCAGAGTCCAGACTTCATAATAAGGTTAATTATTTTTAGTATATATTATTAGTAAAGCATTACCGAGTTGAATATAAGTTTAAAGTGAAATAAAGACAGAATCGAAATGATTACGGCTCCGTCCTGCTTCTCCCTGATCGCTGACTTTCTCGTCCTGTTTCAGAATTAAGTGGATTAGTGGCTTAAACCCGAGCAGTCAGAAAGAGCGCCCTGGTTTATCTCCTGACTTTCAGCCTGCGCTGTATCTTTAATAATGACACATGAAAATCTTTTCGCTTGATATTAATAAGGAGCGACAGTGAGGAGACGAGCTGCTGATGAAATACTGAACAATCAGAACAGACCTTTTTTTTTTTCGTTTTAATGTGTTCAGGTTTGAAGATCCGAGACTCTGAGATCCTTGTGTGTGTGTGTGTGTGTGTATGTGTGTTTGTGTGTGTGTGTATGAGAAACCTGAAACACACTACTCTCCCTGATCTTACAGGTAACATATTTATCTATTTATACAGATCAGATCCAGCAGAGCAGCAGAATATTTTAAAAACATTTAAAAAATAACATAAAAATGCATGCGATTTAAAAAAAATTAAAAATACAAAGAGTAGCTCTGAGTGCAGTAAATGACATTAAATGTGCATTATATCCAGTGTACATGTATAAAGAGCTTCAGTCCGGTCTTTACTCGCCCATGCTCAGGTTCATAAACTCCATCTGTCGATGTAATATAGTCAGGTTTAGTCTAAAATTAGATTTTAGACATTTAAGTGTAGATTTTTCAGTGTATTTTTGACTCACAGGTACAATAATGGAGGTTGGAGTCAGTCTTAAAGTTCTCCTGATGTTCTCCTGTTGACCAACATGGAGTCTGGTATTTTTTTATTATTATTTTTCTTATCATTTGTCTTATTTGCCTATTTTTATATCTTATTTAGAATATTTATTTGTTTATTAGTACAATTAATGATTGTGGGTTTTTTTAATTAATGCCCTTTATCGTACATCACCGTTTTCATGCTCATGTAAGCTATTTAGAGATTTTGTTTTGGTAAAATATCCAGCGACAGTGTTATTTGCTTATTAGTTGATTATTTTCCTTGTATTTCACAGAAGTTTAATAATAATGCAATCTTTATTCATTCATGAATGTCATAGTTTTTTGTTACTTATATAGCTACTTACGTACACTCAAACCCTCACACACTTTTAATAAGTGCTGTTCTGCATCCAGAGCCAATCCTGAGATCTATATTCCAAATGAGCGATCTTATTGTAGAATAATAACAGCACTTAACTGATATCTGACTCTGGAATGATTGACAGTCCCAGAGCTGTTTTGTGCTCTCTGATATTAACTAATCCTCTAGAAGCCCCGCCCCCTTTTCCTAATTTCAGATTAGTAATATTTCAGCCTGTCGTCTCGTCTTATCTCGTCTTATCTCATCGCTGTACTGCCGTTTAAAAGTTGTACTGATGTGGCGTCCCCCGTTTGTGTAACAATAAATATAGAATGTTTCGAGTTTAACATAAATTTTAACATAACATGAATTTCTATGATTTTGTTCTTCTTGGCTAACATTACACACACACACACACACACTCTATTAGAAGTAAGTAAGTGAATGACACTGAGGTCTTTAATGGTCATGGTGTGGTGACGATCACTTCAGAATGGAACGCAGCCGCTGGTTGTAAAACTAAATCAGCAACATTTCCACAATCACATTTTGAAACTCCTTTGGAAAGACGAGATTTCTTTTTTCATCAGATACTTGTGTCTTTAGGATCACAGACGAGTTACTGGCCACGGCACGACCTTCTACTGAAATTATACAGAGGTACGGCGTCATTCAGCAGTTCCGCAGGTAACCAAAGCGTCAGTTCCAGCTCTTTTATTGGTAACCATGGTAACTCAGGTTCAGTCTAATTAGCTCAGTGTCTGTCCTTGTTAAGGTGTGGTGTGAGGACACTCGTTAACCTGCAGCGAACCGGAGAACATGCCGACTGCGGACACCCGCTGGAGCCGGAAAGCGGCTTCACCTACCGGCCCGAGACCTTCATGGAGGCTGGCAGTGAGTGAGGAACTCTAATACCATCGTCTACTCTTAGGTCATGTACGACTCTGATAGACCCGTGGGCTTTACTAAAGAGAAGGGGTAACTCAGTGGTTAAGGCACTGGACTGCGGTTCAAACGCCACAACCACCAGGTTGCCCCTGTTGGGCCCTTGACCCCCACCTGCTTAAATGTATAATGAGATAAAAATGTAAGTTGCTCTGGATAAGGGCGTCTGCCAAATGCCTGAATGTAAATGTAAAGAGAAGGAACGTGTTCAGGTGATGAGGCGTGGCCACGGTGGAGAACTCACATGGACTCAGGACTCCTGGGTTAAATCAGCTCCTAGTTTCAGAAGGTGATTCTTGGAGGTCTGGAATCATAGATTATACAGCAGGGTGTGAGTGCACTGAGACACTGGGCTTCAGGATTCCTGCTGAGACCCCAATTCATTCCCATTTCATCAACAACCAGCCAGTTACACTGAGCACCAGTTTCTTTCTGAGAGAGCGAGCGAGCGAGCGAGCATGGCCAGGTGTGCTTGTTTGACTCTGGAATCCACATGTGGTCTTCCAATGACGGGGTGAAATCTTTCCTGTTGTGCCTCTCAGTTGGAGATGGTGGGGTTTAGAGGCCTTTGAGTTGGTGCTTATGGGTTTGAGGTATAACTGGCTCAAGTCATCCACTAAATCCTCCAGCACTGCTTGACTGGTCCTAATATCCTTAAGGGATGGAGGACGACTTGCATCTATACTGTTTTCTGTCCTGGCACCCAGATCAGATGTTCATACAACCCAAAAAAATAGTCATATCTGTTTCTTAGGTATTTAAGGTGTGACTGATGTTATTTCTAGTCAGTAAGCTGGTGACCCGGTGTAAGAATATACACAATGATGGAGACTTTGAATTATGTACAGTAAGTCGCTCTGGATAAGAGCAGTCGGTAAATGCTGTAAATGTAAACGTAGGAGGCTTCCTAGAAGTGTGAGTCTGATCACTAACTGTCAGTCTCAGTGAAAAAAGCGTGGCCCCATTACAGATGGAGAACGTCGGAGAGGGTCAGGACGTCTACGAGACGATGACGAGCGTCCTAAAGCATGTTTTACTGGACCCGAGGAGGAACGCCATGGACGAGCAGGACATCCGCTATCGTCTGGGCTTTAATACTAAAGTCTGTGTTTCATTCTGATGCACAAATAAATATTATAAATGTTATGATCCCATGTCTGTTATTTTGGTTCCTCTCAGACCTGGTTAATGATTTTCAGGACTGTGGATTTTACACTGCTTTATGGTTTCTAAGTCACATGACAAACTGTGATTTATGCTCGTCAATTAACTGCTGCTGTAACGTAAGTGATAACACGAACTTAATGACAGTAAAATGAACAAATGAGTAACAAATATATGATGTTTAATTCTCTAATAATTATTGAAGTGTAACTGTACGAGGTGTGAGGAGTAAAACACTTTGTACACAGTAACTGTAACAGTTTCCTTCTTTTTTACTCAATAATAAATAGCTTTAAACCGCAGATTGTTTTGCTCATCAAACAAAATGAAATTGTGTCATCGTGTAATCAGGATAAATTCCCTGCCCTGGTTTTTGTGTGTGTGTGTGTAATGAAGATTTTTCAGTTGATCTTTACAGTTTATTATTTTAGTCTTTTTTTTAAAACTTTATTTACAGCAGATGTTTTTTTTAATTGTCAGTGCAGTATGTCTCCACCAGAGGGCGACATTGACCCTATAAACTTGGTGTCCATTATAACTCATTAGAGCTTCACAAAATCTGAGGTGTTTCCACACAGCTACTGAATGACAATCAACAAATCATGTGTTTTATGCATTTTCATATGTTTATGTAAAAAAAAAAAAAAGCAAATGACACTATGTATGGGTGTGTGTGGGTGGCATGTGGTGGGTTTCCTCCGGGGACTCCGGTTTCCTCCCACAGTCCAGATTAGGCTAATTGGCGTTCCCAAATTTCCCGTAGTGTGTGAATGTGTGTGTGCCCTGCCCTGCATTAGCACTAAAATTACTAAATTAGTTACTAAAACACTCAAACCTGTATTAGTGTACAAGTAGATACCCAAGATTCCCTGGGGCAAATATTACTTAAGTAAAAGAAGAAGTCCTCACTCACAAATTTACTCACATATCAAAAGTACAAGCCTTGTATTAGCTCACCGTAGGCGCATATATGTATATATATATTAGCTATAAGATTTTCTCCCTAATTGAGTCGTATCCAATTCCAATTCTGTCGTTAGGACACTCCCACATCAAGGCCACAACTACCAGTCAGAGAGAGAGAAGATTATAACGTGTTTCCCAAATAACGCATAGCAGTCATTAGGTCCTGCTTCAAATACTACACACACACACACACACACACACACACACACCACTCTGATGATGTAACACAGTGCCATGCAGAAATGTAATGAAGTAAAAGTACAGATATTTGAGGTAGGATGTAATGGAGTAAAAGTTAAAAGTATCCACTAATACAATGACTCAAGTAAAATACAGATAGATGAAATATGTACTTAAGTACAGTAACAAAGTGAACATACTCAGTTTTTGGTAGATCTTGACCACTTCAGACCAGGAACATCCCACAGGACCTGCTGTTTTCCAGCCAGTCGTCTAGACATCACAGTGTGGTCCTTGTTAAAGCCATTCAGATCCTTACACTCACCCAACACATCGACTTCGCCAACTGATTGATCACTTGCTGCCTAATATATCACATCCCCCGACAGGTGGCGCTGTGACGAGGTAATCATGATGTCACATGTCAGTGTAAAGTGAATACTTCTAAACATCTCCTCTAATTGATTATTACCAACTTTAAACTTAATCTTAAGAAATAAAGTCTACTTGTGTTACAAGTCTTAACACTGCTCAGGACTCATATTAACTGATCAGTATTACACCACCGAGTTCTATCTCCTGATTGATCAGAAGGTGTTGATTAATTCTCTGTAACAGCAGCTCTGACAGTAATGCAGGTTTATATTACTTAGCGCACGCGCAGATGATGATAAACGGATTTTTTTTAAACTTAAAATGTATTTTGTGAAAGGAGAAATGAGTTTCTGTAACGTATGAAAGTTGTTGATTGCAATAGCACAACACACAGGGTGATAATCGTGGCTAATGATTTCATTGACACTAAGCCGAAAACAATTACCTACTGTAGTTTCATCTGTTTTTTTTTTTTTTGTTTGTTTTTGTCTTGTTGTCGTCTATCGTCGAGAAAACGCGGTGGCCTAATTTAAGCAAATTAAATCATTATATCGAGTCGTTAGTTTGGTCGCTATGTTAATCCAGTGTTACTAATGACGCGTCTTATACGCGCTCGTCATTAACTCGTGCGTGTGTGCGGAAGGAAAACCTAAACAGACGAGTGAGACGTTCAGTGTTAATGACGTGAAAAGTTTAACGCACATTACAGCTCTGGTTTTTAGATAAATACGAAATATTCTCGCCAAACTTTCCCGCGCGTTCATTTACTCAGCTACAACCAGCGAGCATAAATCTGCGTGCGATTTGCGGCGCAATTTCCATATAAATGAGCTTCATTAAAAGGCGAGAACTTTCTGATTTAACGCGCCTCATTTGGAATTCTCTATTTAATAAGACACGTCATTAGCTGGAGTGGAGACTAATAGCTCACAATTAGCTGTGTGTGTGTGTGTGTGTGTGTGCCAGCTGTGCTCCATGCATTATACTATTAATAACTATAATAAACTTATTTACATTTGAGCGCCAGTTTATTAGGTATATAATGCAGTAAGTGAAAAGTGCAGTGTGTGTAAAAGGCTTTCAAACATTCAATACAACAAAAAAATAAATAAACAAAAATGTAATTAATTCCCTTAGAGAAATTTCTGCCGTTCATTTGCATGCTGAAATTTGATTGGATTTTATATTTTATGATGCAACAACACTCCTGAGTCAATATTCATGTTTAATATTCATACAGATAAATTTGTAGATTATAAATGTAAATATTTAATTTTATGGTAAAATTTCATCAAAATTAATAATACTTTTTTAACAATATATATTTTTTAAAGGAAAAATTTCTACTGAAATTAATTTATTAATTATTTATTTATTTTTACATTTAGGCAGTCATAAGTGTGTGTGTGTGTGTGTGTGTGTGTGTGTGTGTGTGTGTGATGTGAAGTGGGGTCACTGTTCCTGCCCTGAAGTGTATTATTTTCCTCTAACAGCACTTCCTGGTCCAGTTGTGTTTTATTCCATGTACAGTAGTTTAAACCACTGGAGTAAAACTTTCACTTTTGAACTATAGAAGTAAAAAAAACTCTTTTAAAAATATCTCTTCTGATAAAGGAGTCACATGTGCACTGATTAATGCGCACTGATCCTGATGCTTCATACAGTATGTTTGAGTTTTGCACAAGCAGAGCACATCATCTTTTTCTCTCTTTTATTATTCCTTCATGTTTTAATTTGATATTATTGTGATTTTTTTTAACCTGGTTAATTTATTGTCACATGCATTTTTTTCCTTTTTTTTTTCAAATAAATATTTCACACATTGTGCTTTTAATTCTTATACCTGTTACTATACCTGTTAGCTCTCTTTCTTCTTGTCTTATTATCCTTCATTTCTTTCTCTCTTTTCTTCTTTCTTTCTGCTGATCTTTATCTCTCCATCTGTTATCTGTCCATTTAAAAAATCATATTGTCTATATTCTCCTTTCCTCTTTTTCGCCTCTTTTTCTCCTCCTTTGTATTTGCTCTCTATTATTCCAGCATTGCATTTTATCACACCATTTATTTCCTTTTTCTCCCTTTGTTTATTTCTCTCTCTCTCATTTCTCTCTTTGTTCACTCTATCTCTCTATTTTTCATTCACTCTTTTTCTTTCTTTCTTTCTTTCTCTGTTCCTTTCTCTTTTTTCTTCATTTATTTTTTGTTTCTCTTTTCTCCCTTCATTCATCTTCTCATTCTTTTCTCACTTCTCCATCAATCTTTTCCTACTTTTGTTCCTTCATCTCTCTTCTCAATGTATTCCCTTTTGTTCTTCAATCTGTCTGTGTATTCCGTTTTCTTTGTTGACTTCTACCTGTCCTTCCTTTACTCTTTTTTCTTTTTTATCTTTTACCTGTCCTTCCATTCCTATTCCCTTTCATTCAATTTCTCCCTGTTTTCTCTCTATCTTTATTATTCTCTCATTTTTTATCTCTCTCATCTGTCCATCCATTGCTTTTCCTCCCTCTATTTCTTTTCTTTGCCTTTTCTCCTCTTCTCCTTTTCTCCTCTCTCTCCCTCCCTCTCCTCCCTCGGCACTACCTGATCCGAGTGTGATGCCAGCGTGAGGCAGTGAGGCGTCTCCATGGTAACGGGTTAGAATGAGAGCTGTGGCTGTATCAGGGAGCTCAGGCCCGGGTTCAGCCTCGTCCACACGCTGACCCTCATCTCCCCTCTTCCATATGGACCTCCTTCATCACACTGCTGCACAGGGTCCTAGTGCCCATCCTCTCACATTCTTACTCACTCACTCACTCATTCTCTAAATCACTCTCACACTCTCTCACACACACTCAATCACTCTCTCATTCTCTACATTGAATTTACACTCATTTCCTCACTCTCTCACTCTCACTCTTCCTTTAAAATTTAGTAATAAATAATATTACTGTTGTTCCTATTATTAAAAATACATAACTTGCTTGATAAATTAAATAGAAAAATTAATGACTTGATAAAAAGATATGATTTAACAGGAAGGAACATTAACACAGTATTTAAATTAAAATTGACTATGTTAAAATGTTATGTTTGTGAATATAATAAAATTGTAATATTTTTAACTAAACATTCTTGTCATATATAGTAAGTGCTGAGTAACTCTGCAGTAGGTTAATAATTTTTTTTGACATATTTGTGCTGGTTCTGAGTTCATTAAACCCGACCTTAGTGAGACGTTGGAGCTGATTCTGTGTCTCGTCTCATGTTTACGACTAAACGCTGCACAGACTTGATCGATCTCACACTGACTTCTCTGAAACTCCTGAACACGTTCCCACGGTGAGGTTTATACTGAAACCTTTCAGAAACGTTCCATCATCATTCTGAGAACTGATTATTGAAATAAATTATATTTTAAAACATCTGTGTGAGGTCAGGAATTTATATGGAATTATTACATTTTATTTGTCACATACAAAGCCATACACAGTATAATATGCAGCGAAATGCTTATACGACTGTCCATGACTTTAAAAGAAGAGTTTCTCTGTGAGACATAACTTGCACTGGAGAGTACAATGAAAATTATAAAAAAAATATATATTCCAATAAAGTAATAATAATAATAATAATAATAATAATAAAAATAGTAAAAAAAAAAAAAAAACTAAGCTGAACAATATTTGCAAAGTTTCCAAAATAAAATTTAAATTAAAATAAAAGTGTATAAATTATATAGGTTAATAGGTTACATTTTTCTGTAGAAAATAATAAAATTGTGATAATTAATTATGCATTATTTTATAATATTAGTAACTATTAATAGCATGAGAATTAAATCATAATATAAAATATTTTAAGAGGTTTTATTATGTAATATTTAATACATTATTTATATATAAAATGTCTTAAATGCATAAATTAATAGCAATTATTAATATAACTATGAGTATAAGCATTTGTTTAACACAAATAAAATTGAATACATAAAATATATAAATATATAAAATTATATAAATTATATAATAAAAAATAACTGTCAATACCCTAAAATGTTATTAAATATAATTTAATAATTAAACTAAATATATTTAATAATTTAATAGGTTAAATTATTGTTATTTCGTCCAATAATAATAATTATATGTAAATGCTATATGCATGCTTTTAAAAAAAAATCAATGTCTATATTTTACTTACATAAAATATGCGGTTAATTACATTTTTGCACATTATTACACTCTGGTTGACTAAATTATTAATCTGTATAAATAAATGAAAGGTTTTGTCTGTACAGTGGTCAGAACTCACTCTTTCAATGATATCATTACGTTTCATACACTGGGGGACCAGAAACCAGTGTTTCTGTATGTTTGTATGTCTATCCAGACAGATTTTGTCTCAGCATCATGCAAAACTGTCTGGACAGAATTTAATGAAACTTTGGCATTCCTTTGGTACTTGCTTGGAGTTAATGCTGCGGCATAAATTAAATCAAAGCATTGAGTAGAAGTGAAGTTATGAGCAGTTATGTGCCAGATTATAAACCACAAGTTTGGACAGCGTACTGCGCAAGTGTCAAACTGTGGGCGGCCTTAAATCGACCAGTGGCAAAAATCTCCTGAATCTCCTGCAGTCCTCAGATCTCTGTCTGAAGTTTAATCTGCACCATCAGTGAATCTAAATGTTGAGTAAA
>JAOVVA010000019.1:665221-677173 GCA_028565275.1 Leiocassis micropogon
TAAAGCTGCTTTGCGGCAATGACAATTGCTAAAAGCGCTATACAAATAAAATTGAATTGAATTGAATTGAATATAGAATATATTTCACCCAGTTAAAAATAAAAAGTAACGTGGGAAAATAAAGCAACGTCAAATAAAAGGCAAGGCAACATATCACCATGTCAACATATCGCCTCTGTGCTACATACTGTAATGTTATAAAAAATACTGTACATATGTATCATAAATTAATCCAGCTGTAATCAAGTACGGTAAGACTAGAAACACCGGAGGGGATCCTTCATGTTCCCTATGACCTGGAATCTGGCAACCAGACTGAAATAAAAACCAGTCAATCAGATTTTACCCGCCTCCAAATTTCTTCTTTTCTTTCTTTTTTGCTTTTAACTTTTTTTTGATGATGTAAACACAGGCATGTTTTTTCAATCACTATTGTTTGAAGGAAGAAATGTCAGTGTCCACATTATAAACATGAAAAATTAAAAGCTTCAAATCCTCATCCCTCATATTGCATTTTAATATAACTATAGACTACAGGATATTTTATTTTAAAGTATTATTTAAATATCGGACGTCCCGAACATTGTTTTAAATTTAAGACACTGGGCAAAATGTAACTGTTCCTTAAGTTTTATAAGTAATAAACAGAAAGCAAAATTATGTTCGTCTCCGTTTTTTTTTTCAATCTGTGAAATCAATCAGAGATCAATCTGACCCGTGACTTTGTGATCTGTTCCTCCTCTGGTACATCAAATCATTTTTATTTATATTTTTTCGACTCAGAAACATTAATTACATCTAACAGGATCGATCATTTGTGGTGTGTGTGAGTGTGTGTGATGAATCTTAGTTTTCTGACTCCTGCTTTAACTCAGCTCTCACTTTAATCCTGTGTGTGTCCACTTCCTGTACGCTCGCCACACGGAGCAGCGCCGGACTCCTCTTATCCACCACCTCCAGCTTCATGTTCACCTGGAAGCCATGAGGAGGACGCTACGCCCGGCCAGAGAGACAGAGAGAGAGAGAGAAAGAGAGAGGGGGAGAATTAGTTTACAATACACTTAATATGGAAAAAAAAACACTTTTAGTAGATGTCTTCCATTTTTATTTAGTTTTTTTAAATTACTTTTAATTACTCACCCCAAATCATGATTGATTCAGAGTAGTTTAATCTCTATTTTAATAAAATTAACTAGTTTACTTGAGTCACTTCTAATAAAGAAGCCCCACCCACAGTCTTTGGGCCACACCCCCTAAATTGAGTTGAGTGGTAAAATGCACTAATTATTGTGCATTAATTATCAGCTACATATGGAGTGTAAGACATGTTTGGTGAGACACTGAGACTCAGATTTCCTCAATGATAAACATCCACTGTGCCACATTAGCATTGTGCTAAACGGAAAGCAGGATTTGGTAAAAAAAACAACAAAAAAGATGAAAAGTACTGCATGACAAACCTAACCTCAGCTACACGAGCTAAATAATTACTGCTAACGATGATCAAATTTAAAGTCACTTTAAATAAAAAGGTGTTTCAGACCGAACAAATCATTAATAAATATTTTGCTAAACTGTGCTAAAAACACAACGATTGGATTCTAACCAATCAGAGATGAGACTGAATTCTTGTAACCAATCACATAACAGAGAAGGTGGGATTTCCTGACCTCACATCAGCCGGCTAATAGATTTGCAATTAATTGTTTTTTGAATTGAGTTTACAAAGAAATAAACAAGGCGTAGGTTTAAAACTAAAAAATACCTCATAATAAAAGGTGTGATTTTATAAATTGTCTATCAGTGACTCTCCTCACATTGACCTGGATACACTCTCACCATCTCAAAAATACTTTTTTTTTCTTTCTGTATGTTTTTTCTCCTTCTTTCATTAGGGGCTAAGTGGTATCTAATCATCAACAAACAACAACAATAACAAAATAACTAACTAACTAACAAACAAACAAAAGCCCTTAATGTAACAGGATTAAAATCTTATGTTGGTCAGGGTGTAATAATAATCACATTTATATTTTTTGATAATTAATATTGCAGGTTTTTTGTTTGTTTGTTTGCGCACCACTTTAAAAGCGTCGGCAGGCACCGCTGTGGATCCGGTCTCGTCCAGGTACCGCTCCCAGGAGAACCGACCCGGCTCGGGATAATCTGAAATGGAGTCACATACGACAATTTATTTTAGTTACAATCTCATTTTACAACAAATTCAAAACATTATCTGGATTCTTCTTGCCTGAGCATAATTGTGATGCCCATGTTTATTAGTGTTTTATGGCACTCAGCCTACACAGGTAGATACAGGGCGGTTATACGAGTGTGTTCTTGTGTTTATCTTACAGTGTTACATAATCTGTACTGAGGCCAAAGGTTTTAGCTTCATAAAGCTAGTTATAAAAACAAAGATTCATTTTTAGCATATACAGCGGTACCTCGGCATACGAGCTTAATCCGTTCCGGAGGCGAGTTCTTATGGTGAAATTTTGTATTGTGAAACGCATTGTCCCAGAGGAAATAATGTAAATGCACCGGCTGCTTTAAAATCCAAACTGTAAGTGTCTCCCTTTTCTTCTTGCTATCGTCCTTGATAACATTCTTGGGACCCGCGGTGCTGCGTCTTCACTAAATCTTACACAAAATGGCAAAAAAAAACCACAAAAAATACATAAACTCGCTTCGCTGGGCTTTTCACTGACGCAAACAAATTTTGAGCGGCTCCCGGACGTACGTGTGACCTAGCTGGCGTTCGGCTCAGTTCGGTCGCTCGTATGGTGAAAGTGCTTCGAGGCAAATTTCTTGCAAAATTTCATTTCTAAATTCAAAATTTCTTAAATCGGGGTGTTTGTAAGCCGAGCTGTAACATCTTGTAATTTCGTAATCAGAGATGAGATGTGTAGTTTGACAAAAAGCGAATGTGTGGCAAAAGCAATGGGACGCAAAAGTAAATGCTTAGTTGAATTTCATTTTAAACACAGTACAACCAATGCACAGACTACATGTATATTATACAGCGTTAGCTGTGAAAAGGTAATAGTGTTTATGGACGTTCACTCTGTCAGTCACCTTGCGGAGGCGTGAGGGGGAGGCCCCTCTCTTTACACCAGCCAATGGGGTGAATGTACGGACTCCGCGCGTCACACCTTTTCAGAAGGAAGCACCAAATCCTGTTAGTGTATTTATCACAGATAATGACCAGAATAATAATGAAAACACAGAGTCACACACCAGTAATCGTACGTGTCGTCCCAGTTGTCAAAGTGCACTAGAAATCGTTTGCCCACGATGTCCGTCACCGTGGCGACGCAGATGAGAGACGGGTTCATGCGGTCCACGGCTTCCAGCTTCAGGCCGACCTCGAAGCCGTGTTCCTCCTCTGACTCGACCTGTGACTCGACAACAAAGCATGTTCTGTACGAGCAGGTCTATTATTCCTTATTTCCCAGAGTTCTGTGCTTGAGTGGAAGACTTACCTCGCTGAACATCTCCTTAGGGGCAGCTTGTGCTTTAGTGAGCTTTAAATAGCTGGACCAAGAAAACTCCTCTTCCTTAAAGCCTAGAAAACAGTGACGCTGGTAAAAAAAAACAACCCAGGTCTGAAATGGAGCTCTCGATATCCTGAGGATAAATTATTTTGTTCCTAATGTTTAAAAATGCTGTTAATTTAAGGCAACAGAAATGATATAGCGAGAAAAAACAGTAGTTGAGCGGCAAACATCATTAACAAGTAATAAACACAGAGTGCCTGTTCCCACCCTGACATCAGGAGTGTTTTACTCATATTGTGATATTTTAAAATAAATTCCATCACTGCTCATTAAACCATAAATATTTTAATTAACTTTTTACATTAGTAAAAAAAACTATCTATTAGCACTGACTCCGCCCCCTACTTTACCCCCTATGTAGAACCCCTACATTATATTTGGTGTAGATGATGAGGGTTGAACTCGTGTACCTTTTGGAGTGTGCAGTTTGTGTCCTGTGCTCTCACACCAGCCCGGTGAGTGAATATCAGGAGAGTTAGCGTTGACCCAAAAGTCATGGCAGTCTGAGTAACCATCAAAATGGAGGCGTAATCTGTAACCACGAACCTGTGGAGCGAAAGGAGGCGGGGCTGAAAATACTCACGGACACGTGGCTTTGTAAAACATCAGGACGGAAAAAAAAACATCAGGTTAGTGTATTCATCTGTACTTTCACAGAGCCACAGGAAACAGGAAGTGATGCAAGATCTGAGCAACAGCACAACGTTTTGCATTTTTATTCGTCTCTTCAGAAACCTGTGCTGATGTTATAATTGAGGAACCATTTGTTAAGGCTCAGTGTGTTAAGGCTCTGAGTTACAGATCGGAAGATCGGCGGTTCGAGCCCCAGCTCCGCCAGTTTGCCGCTGTTGGGCCCGTGAGCAAGGCCCTTAACCTTGTCTCCTCCAGGGGCCCCATAAAATGGCTGACCCTGCGCTCTGACCTCTGGCTACTAACAAGAATTTCACTGTGCAGTAATGTAAGTGTGACGAATAAAGGCTGAACTTCACTTAAATAATGTTTGCATTCTCTCCTTAAATCAGTATGTGTGAGGTTTTTTATTACATTTATTAGTATTCATTTTATTTTTAAATTCTTTTACCAGCCAAGAAACATGCAGTGCAATACTCTTCCATGATGGTGGGTGGCAGCAGCGAGTCACTGCTCCCAGTCAGCCACGCTATGCCAAGGGGGAACAAATTATACTGTACAGTTACTCTGTTGGCATTTTAACTATAAAATCAGGGTCATGTTAATATTTTATATTAGATTCAACCGTAGGCTAATGTCAGTGCTCTGAGCAGGGTTACGCTAGGCTAGGCTCAGCTAGCATTTGGTTTGGTAAGGAAGGCACCGTAAGAAATGTCTTTTCGACTTAAGCGTACGAGGGGTTTACTGGAGCGTATCTGTAATTTTACACAATCACTCTTGAATTAAAGGACAGGATTTATTGCTGACTATAACTGTCTAAAAACTTTTCCAAAAGATGCGGTGTTGATATTTATTTTATAATTGTGTCAGTGTTTCTTACACATACACACACATCTATAACACACACACACACACACACACACACACGGTACCTCAGCCACAGTCAGAACGAAGTACATGGAGGGATGCTGGGGGTCGATACCTTCCAGCTTCATGCCTTCTCTGAAGTTGTTGGGACTTTCAGGAACTCGCTGCGACTGTACGGGCAAAAACAACCGAGTTAAAAACTGAGCAAACAAAGTTTTACTACTAATAATACTACTACTAATAATAATAAGAAGAATTGTTGTTATTATTAGAGCATTTAATTCTGATTTCAATTTTAACAAAAAAAATTACATTAAAGTTTTTGCTAAAAATTTTAACCTTAATTAATGTAAAAAAAATTGATTAAAGTATAAGTTTGTTAAAATTGTTAAAATCAGAATTGAATCAGTTTTTAACAAAATATTTGTATTATTAGTGCACTCAATTCTGATTTCAATTTTAACAAAAACATTTTTACATTAATTTCTGTTAAATTAACATGCTGTTTCATTGAATTCAATTATTAATATGAATTTCTTTGTACATAGTTTATTATATTCAATTTAATCCTATTCTATTCATATTGTGTCATTAAATACGGACATTTTAAAAAAGCAGCTTTACAGGAATGAAAATTCCAGATATCTATTTTTTCTCTTTTTTTTCTTATTTTCTTTTTTTCAATACAGCTATTGTTATATCCTAATAAAATATTTAATTTATAGTGATAAAACATTAACGATTAGAATCAGCACTTAAAGGATTTGGAAGATTTCTTTTTTTTGACCATTCAGTAATTATGTGCCGCGATTATAAACTTCAGACGTTCTGACTGAATCAGCAACAAACTGCAAACGTTTAAAAATCATCAATCGGTCCTTTAAGTGTTTAAGAGTTTTAATAGTTTCCAGTGATTCTGATGATCATACAGTATTCCTTGGTGCATTTCTAATAGGACAGTCAGTACCTCCTGGAAGAGTTTGTCCGGAGCTGCGACGGCCTTCTGCTCGTCCAGATACTGCGCCCACGACCACGACTCGGCTTTAGCGTCCGCTCCTGTGCAGATAAACACACTCCTGAGTTCATCACATAGCTCAGATCTGAACAAGCAGCTCACACATCTAGGTTATTAGCATAACTTAAAATGATAAAAACATGGATGTGAAATAACACACACCTGTTTTTTCTGGTCCTTCTGTTTTTAGGTCGTCAGCTTTTACTTCCTTTCAAAATGTACAAAAATCCAGTAATTATTTCTGGTCAAAAGCACAATTTTTAACATATAACTTTTCCTAAATTCTACTTACAACTGGTACCAGCAGGAACTAATGGTACTTAGAGTTGGAGTAAGCAGCACTATATGCTTTATACAGTAAATACGTTACATTTTATCAGTCCTGATCATTAAACAAATTCATCTCTATCAGGTTTAGTTAACTCTCACACTGTAGCTCTGTTGCTAACACAATCCCGTAGTTCATGTCGTACCATGGGCTCTGGCTCGGAGTCTTCCTCAGAACTTAAGTAATCCCTCCTCCTCCTCTTCTTCATCGGCTTCAGGAGCTCCGGGTCACGAGACATCGCTCCTGCTTCCAAACCCCTCTCACTTCCTGCCAGACTGGAAACATGGAATAATATCAGAGACAGTGGTGTAGAAAGTTAATAAATACACTCAAATTGTAGAACAAAGTTTCAATCATAATAATAATCACTACTATATTTTTTTAACTATTGTTTGCTCAAATGATGAAAAATGAAAAAGTTTAAATCCAATATAAAACGAATTCAAAGCACAAAATCATTCACTTGAAATGAAAAGCGTAGGGTCTTGACAGTTGTAGGAACACACGCTCGTTTCTGATTGGCTGGAGCGCCGTGTCCAATCAGAAACAAAAATGTGATGTTTAATTACAACGACCCTTTCTGTTCTGAGTTTTCTATTTTCATGTGTTTAGGGCCTGTATGTTACAATAAACTAACTTTAATTAACTCTTCTATTTGATTTAACTTTAAAATATAATTTATAGCCACGAAGTTAAATCCTCGAATCTGATTGGTCAGAAGGTGTGTTTTATGTCTGTAAAACATAAAATCAGCTGTAGCTCCAGATGTAATGTGATAAGGTGATAATGTGAGTTGATATTAACGCGCTCGCTCTCATATGTTAACGTTTCTATGGTAACGGCTCATACACAGGGACCATAAACGGATTTGAAAAAAGAAACGTTGCAGTGTTTAACAGAGAAATTTAATACTTATTTTCTTTTAGTATTCATTTTAATCAACATTTTTTCCCCCTGATGTTTACGGCAGGAGTATCCAGTGCCAGCGCTCTGTACCCGTCACGGTCCCCTGCGAATTATGCTCGTAATCCAAGGTTCCACAGTGCAGGTAAAATCTTCAGGACAGACAAGTTCACGATGTTTTTTGAAAAGGAGAGAAAAATTCTGCTGAGGGATCGAATGTTTGTTACAGTTAGTAACATTTAACAGTTATACCTGGAATTTACTCTGGGATGAATAAAGTATGTA
This sequence comes from Leiocassis micropogon, assembly GCA_028565275.1. Lineage (NCBI taxonomy): Eukaryota > Metazoa > Chordata > Actinopteri > Siluriformes > Bagridae > Leiocassis > Leiocassis micropogon. The sequence continues at coordinate 672,810 of JAOVVA010000019.1, forward strand.
TGTATGTATCGAACTTGTTTTACAGATTAAACACAACTTAAATTCTTTTTTTTAATGAACAATTAAAAACAACAATTAAACTTCCATGGGATTTGAATATTATTTTGAATTATTCGTGGTATTGTTTTTATTTTGTATCTTTGCATTTTTGCACATTTTTATGTTCAAATAAATGTCTTTAACTTTGTGTTTTATCTATTTATCTCTCTAACATGTTTTTTATATTTTTTATAAAATATTTTCTGACCTTGATTTGCAAAATAAAAATTACATCAATGAAACAATTAGAAAAAAAGAAATCACAAAAGTAAATAAGTCTTGGAAAAAGTCTTGAAGTTTAAATACTTAACTGTAAGTATTTCATTGAATGTCTTATAAAAAAGGATTTGGTTCTTCACTCATTTAGGTAATATTTTTTCCAAGAGGTTTGTGTAAATACATGAAACCGTAAAAAAAATCAAATATACAAAAAACAATGCAAAAACAAACAAACAAACAAACAACCAAACACACAATGATACCAACCCAGGGAAGTGTGGTTCTTCACCTGATTACGGGTTAAACTGAAGTATGAACTTGTTAACTGAGTGACGTGAAGGTGATTAATAAATAAAGCAGACTAACACACTTCAGATTGTGCAGTCATATAAAATAATACACTTTTGCATGGATTGTTTTCTCGTACTCAGTGTTATAATTTTTATGTTAAATCATTCCTCACTTAGACAGTTTCAGATCTACTGTAGATTTTACAGAACTGCATCTCTGAGTCGTGAACAGAACTTCACATAAAAGATGGACCGAGTACTCTGTTCGTTTATTAATTCCTAGACGCTTTGATTTGATGTAATAAACTGGACGAACGTTTGTGTGTGTATGTGTGTATGTGTGTGTGTGTGTTTGTGTGTGTGTGTGTGTGTGTGTGTGTTTCAGGACGTGAGAGACGGCGGAGCAGCGCCGCTGAGTCAGAGATATAAAAAGCTGGAGGTACAGCGGGCGACTGTGACGCCAATCTGCTTCACCATGCAGGAGTGCAGCAGCCTTCCAGCTCTCATTACACAACTTCACACGGTGTGGGTGCGACAGGAATCCGTCCTGAGCTGCTGGGCCGCGTTACAAAACCAACACGACCGCGGAGGAACAGAAACGCTTCCAGTTCAAGTGTTAAAAACAAAGGATGAGCTTCTTCCTCACGAGTGATGATTTTAAGTGGAAATGTCTGAGCTGGGTTCAGGTTACCACCCACACACACACACACACACACACACACACACACACACTCCTCAGCAGGAACAGTTAAAAATAAACAAGGGCTGTACTGAAACTAATGCAAAGCTTGGTATAACTGTTGTATGAACTGACAGAGGAGGTCGAAATGGCAGATGTTGGTGGAGTAAATCTTCCTCTAAATGTCGCTCGTACTCGTTTGAACCCAGCACTCGAACCCTCTTTGAAAATCCCCTCTGTCGAGGCCGATGTTCTCCCACTGTCTGATTTGTCTTCAGCGCTAGTTTCTCCTTCGTTAGACGTCTTCATGCATCTGCGCTCATCGCTCCTGTCCATGGTGTCCTCTCCATAAACATTCTGTAGCGCAGTGGGAGAGCGTCAGCTGCGACAAATCGTTTCGTGCTTGCCTTTCTACCAGCTTTATTCTCAAATTCGATTAGCAGCGCACTAGCTAAGCTCGCTTCCCGAAGACATCAATTATCTCTGTTCCATACCAAAGAGAAGTCAGGAGAAGCTTATGAACATCTTTTCATCTTGTTTTTTTCCATCTTTTGCATCAAACACTCAATGGAAACTAACTGCAGGTCAGAAACACACAACGTTCTGCATGTTTAAGACTTTAAACACCTTTAAAAGTAAACGAACTAGTCCAGGTCGACATGTTTAGAGCAGCACAGTATAGTGGTTAGTGGTTTGGGGACGAACTGAAAAACAGATGGGGGTACAAACTTCTTGTCCAACACTAGTCCAGTATGTGAGAAGGCTGAGATCAGATGCACATGTGTGTGTGTGTGTGTGTGTGTGTGTATGTTTATACAGTAGATGAGTTACCCGTCGGGTGCTGGATCTCGCCGGAGCTCCTCGGCGTAGCTGCGTTTCATTATCTGATCGCGGTTCTTGTGCGGAACCGAGTTCTCCTGGACCTCCGGGTTTACCTTGATGAGCCGAACGCCATCGACACACACGGCCTGGACATCTAGAGACACAACACACACACTTCTGATCAGCATGGAGCCAGGGCATGAACAACATGAACAACATGAACAACATGAACATGGTGTTACGGAGAAACAGAATTTACTGCCTGATGTTTGGCTGCTGCTGCACTGAGACGTCTGTATTCCAGATCATTTTAAACCATCCGGGACAAATAACTATTTATACATGAAATCTCTTTTTTTAGCTCCAAAACATGACATCCCTCCCATCAATCAATCAATCAATCAATATCATTATTTAAGAAACCCACCAAGCTTGGGGAGAACATGCAAACTCCACACACACACAGGTGAGATTTGAACCCCAACCCTGAAGGTTCGAGGTGACAGTGCTAGACACTGAGTGTCACTAACCATGTGAGATATACTGTATATAATAGATAGACAGAGATGTATAGATATACAGTATGTACACACAATTTATTGCATCAATTCTGCTACAAGTCTGTACAAATCTGTTTAACATCCTCTGAGAAAAACAAGACCAAGTTTGTTTAGAATTTGGAAAAAAAACGTGTTTATTTGCAAATGATGATGATGATTATTTCTAATTTATTATAATATGTAATAATACATTTAGGATTGCTGCATCGATTTCTTTCTCGATTAATCAGTCCAGACGGTCCGATCGTTACTCCGCTAATCTCCAGACTACAGAACGTCCCAGCATGAAGAACTGAGAAGCCTCAGATAAATCAAATTAGAGCTAGAACCTTCCAAAAATAAACCCTCAGAAAGTGTGCAGAGTTTCTCAGAGGAGCGCTGCAGACCTGCTGATGGGTCTGTGCTGGGTTTCAGCGCCTGCTTGGGTTCTCCATCCACCACTTTGGTCGCTGCTCCGTCGGCGAGAGGGTTTGCTGAGTTCACTTTCCCCTGGCTGATCACCTCCAGAGTGCCACTGTCACTCACACACAGCTGTAACACACACACACACACACACACACAGGGTCTGTTAGTACATCCATCCCAGATGTACGCCTGCTCACTTCTCGTGATGTTGAGGAGGAATCGCTCTCTCACCTTCAGGTTGCTCCCGGGCAGAATGGCCATTCCCTCCTTCCACTCCAGGACGTGGACGATGCTGCATGTCCCGCCCACCTGGGGCACTTCCTTGGCTGTGGTTTGGGACATGTCCACTTTTGGCAGCGGATGAGTGGATGCTTAAAAAAAAAAGATTTATCTTTATAAAAATGACTTTCACAAGGTCACAAATTTAAAGAGATTTTAAGGAAAAAAAAAACATAATATTTAAAGGTTTAAATATGATAATATTTCGAGGAGGGATTTTGATAATTAATCGTTAAATGCCATTTAATTTAACCCATGAAAAAATTTACTAACCGTTAATGTTTGTTTTCCATCATATACTGTATAATCTAGTTATTACACCTCCATCTATTAACTTGTGTACCACCAGAGGGCGCACTTGCAGATCAGTTAGTGAACACTATTTTTAGCGACATGTTTTTTTTTGTTCCTTATTGTTTGGTGTAATTTTTTTGTTCCTCCATCCTTATTATTTGTTTTTTATTCTTTTGTTTCATTAATTTCTCACAAAATTAATCAAGAACAGGTTATCTAAATTACAAGAAAGCTGCTGATGAGGACGCAGTCAAACACAAAATGAGGGATTTAAAATCTTGTGAAAAAAATATGAATCTTAATCCTAAAAGGTTTAATTAGAGTTTATTAAATAATTCCTTTTCTCCAACATTATTAACAGCATCAGGACTTGAGTTGCTAATCTTCGTACAATTCTGACTTTTTTTTCCTCCCAAATATTTGACCTACAATTTTACTCTAAAAATATTTACATTTTTAGTCATGAACTATTTAGAATTTTTTGTTGTAAAATTTTGTTGTAAAACATTTATTTTATTTTATTTCTTAAAATATTACTTTTTTTGGTTAAATATTTTTTTCCTAAAATTGGAAATTTCAATTTACAAAATTTTATATTTTAAAATTACAATTAAAAAAAATACAATTTATTCTCATAACTTCATAAAATTTTTGGACTTAATATTCCACTAACATTTCTTTATCCAAAGTAAATTCTTTAAAACATTCACAAAGATGCATTTTTATTACTTTTTGATATGAACATTTATTGATCTTTTTATTATTATTATTAAATAT
>JAOVVA010000019.1:681626-692453 GCA_028565275.1 Leiocassis micropogon
TCCTCATCTGGGTGATAACAGATAGAAATAACATCATGTGTGTTGTGCAGGTGAAAGTTCAATATAACAGAAGTTCTCTAAATTAACATGAAGTCCAGTTTCTGGGACAGGCTCCAGCCGACAGGCCCTGTGACCCTGATGAGTGACTGACTGATTGAGGGTTCTTAAGAGTTCAAAGATTTATAGTTCTTAGACCATGAAAACTCACCAGGAACAATATGATTATTTTGATTTATAATTAAATTATAATAAAAGACATGGTCAATGGAAACGATGACGTACCAAGACTAACTGAAATCCTTTCTAAGCCAAAAACTTAGGATTCATGATTAAAGCCAAAAACATTGAAAGTTTAAGAAAGTCTTTGTCATCAATGCAAAACTCTTTGTAAGACATTGAGCCTTGTTAAAAGCACTACATACTGTACATGATATGAAATTGAACAGAATAGAAAACTGGTAATGGTTTCTTCATAGAACTTTCCCAACACAGGGAATAATGCACCTTTAAAGAACCCTGCCTCCCTCCAAGAACTAAACATTTCTTTAACATTTAGCTCACGAAAATATAGGTCACCACATTCAATTATTCATTCAATGTGCTCAGAACCCAGTAACTGACTAAGTGCTCAGTGAAGCCTTGAGGAGCTTTAAAAGAACACTAAAAATCTAATTAAAAAAATAAAAAATCTCATTTAAGAGCTAGAACTTTGAGAAAAATATTAAGCAATAAGTTGTGGCATGTGGAGCATATACTGAACAATGATAAATTAATAATACTCACTCAGAACCCTTACAGCTTAGTCCACTTATTTTTTTGGGTTCCCTTCAGGAAGAAAGAGAGAGAGAGAGAGAGAGAGAGACAACTCAAGTCTCAAGGGTAAACCGGTTTATCCGCAGCTGTAAAGCAACCAAGAACACAAGGTTCTCTGGAGAACTCTACCATGTGTAGGTCTACCAATAGAAAAGGTTTGCAAGTAGAACTCTTGGTTATTATTTCTAAGTTAAAAGAAACCCTCGTGTCAATAAACCCTTTATTTGGTTGGTTAACTGCATATGATAGACCTGTCCTATAAATTATCTGATATATTATAAATTTGTCCTATATATTATGGTTCTTTGACTAAAAGAAAGGGCAGTTTTTCTTCTCTTTGGAACACAAATATTTAATTATTCTCTGAAACCTTAAAGTTAAGGAAATAAAAGTACTGTTCAAAAAAATAAAAGGGACAGAATCACACTGTACCTCTCGGATTGATTACCATTTGAAGAACATTTTAAAGAGGTAAACAGCTAAGGCCTTTTGAAAGAAATCCCATAGAATAAACAGACTTTTTTTTGTCCAAGTTACAGTTTTAATCCTGTTCTAATAAAATAAACAGGAACCCCAAGGGTTCTCTGGACAGTGTAAGATTTTTCCATCTCTCTATAATAAAGCACTTATAATTCATGTGAAAAAGAGTCGTTTATCCTCCTCTGGAGAATATCTGGATCTTTATTAAAGCAGAACCCGAATACAAAAACCACGGACTTCCATGAACAGAACCATTTAAAAAGCTGCAAGATTGTGTTTAGAAACCACACACACAAGGATTGTATCAGTGAGAAGTTTAATAAAAGGGACAATAAAAATGGACACATGATTTAAAAAACAGTGGACGTTCAAACTGGGTGATGAGTGAGACGGGGTTTATCACAGAATCACAAACACATCAGCTCGACTTCTCTCGCTTCGTTGTCTCCTGAATCGACTCTCGGGGGGGGAAAATACGGGACACATGGAGCGATCCAGGTCACGGGAAGGTCGTTGAATTATAATAATTTTATGCTCATGGACGTTGAGAAAGAAGATCCATAATTCTGCTCTTTCCTACTAATGACGTGTATAAAACGTTTACTCTATCTGGCAGAGATCGGATAGGGAGCCGGCTCACGGCGCGAGGTTCAGAAACGCACCGTTTAGACGGATGTGATTTAGTCCCGTGAGGCGGATCTGGATCGAGATCTGGATTTAGAACGAGAGGGGGATTTTGAACGCGAACGAGAGCGACGCTCAGGAGATTTCGAGCCGCTCTTCTCGACCGGAGGAGACGGCGAACGCGAGGCGGATTTGGCCCGCTCCTCGTTTCCGTTCTCGGTCGGCGACGGCGAGCGACTGCGTGATTTCTTACCGGGGGATTTCTCTTTCGATCGGCTGCGTGAGTCGCGGTCCGACTTCACTTTGGAAGTGCTCTTGGAGCGCGACTGGCGATCGCCGGAGCGAGAGCGAGATCTGCTGTGGGATTTCTGAGTGCGAGATTTCCGAGAGGGAGATTTGCTGGATGGAGATTTGGAGTGAGACTTGCGACCCGACCTGGAACGGGACTTGTCTTGGGATCTGGAGTGAGAGCGGCGCCGGCGGGAGCGAGACCTGGAGGGAAAACAATAGGCGGTGTTAGAGTGATAGAGAGAAAGATACATTTCTGTAGAAGTGAGATATGACACCTTGAGTGGGACCTGGACTTGCTACGGGATCGGCTGCTGCGGCGGCTCCTGCTGCGGGAACGCCGGCGACTGCGGGACCTGCGGACGGAAACGGGGGAACAAAGGAGACACGGCAGTCATCAGACCAATGAACACCACTAATCACAAACACAGAAGTGTTGTTCTCTCAGTCATCCATCCATCACCTCTCCACAGTCACTGGACTCAATGGGGATAAACATCATGCTAATTTTTTAAATATTGTGTCCATAATCCATCAGTCATTTTAAATCTTAGACTATCTGGAGTCAAACGATCCCAATAATGAGCATCTCAAGTGTGTGTTGTGCGAGTTACAGTACGTTTAGTATAAAACAAGTCGATGTGCTCAAAGAAAGACTTTTTCTGCTCACATTCCGACTCTCTACCACCACAGACATGCTGATCGGCTGTTGGGAGGAAACTAGTGACAGCAATCTTGTGTGCAGCGACTTGCACACAAGGGGGCGCTGCTGCATCACTTGCTATCCGTCATCACTCAAATGAGGATGGGTTCCCTGTTGAGTTTGGTTCATCTCAAGGTTTCTTCCTACTGCCGTTTTAGGGAGTTTTTCCCTCAGCACCGTCACCCTCGACTTGTTCATCAGGGACGATCTGATCATTTTATACACATTGTGTAAAGCTGCTTTGTGACAGTAACCATTGTTAAAAGCGCTATAGAAATAAAATGCAATCAATTCGAGGGGAGGGAATGCAGAGGACAGGGTTAGATGGAGGCAGATGATTCGCTGTGGCGAACCCTGAAACGGAACACAAAGATTTGGATTTCTGTACATTTACAGTATAGAATATTGATGGGGCAGAGGAAGACGCCTCCGTCACCAACTCCAGCCCTCCTCATTTAAAAATTTGTCTAGATATTTTTGTTAAACAGAATCATACAGCCATGCACACGCGCACACACCTGGAGCGACTGCCGGAGTACGAGCGGCGGCGGCGCGGATTGTCCTCGATCAGACGGATCTTCCTGCCGTTGATGTCGGTTCCGTCCAGTTTCTCCAGAGCCCTGCGCATGTCCGAGTGAGAGCGGAACTCGATCACACCCTCGTTGGCGCGCTCTTTATGGGCGTCGGCGTACGTCACCTCCCCTGCCTGGCGCATGAAGTCCTGCAAGACAACACAACTACTTAACACACACACAACTTAGTCAACCCAGAGTCAATTATTTAACTCTTGATATTTGTTTTTACAATTTCATAAAAAGACTTTGGTATCCTCACCTTGAGGTCCTGCCAGCTGCAGCGACTGGAGAGGTTCTCCACGATGAGCCGGTATTCGGTGCGCACCGGAGGGCCGTATTTGTCCCGGCCTGAACGACTGCGGCTGCTGTAGCCACCTTGAGACAGACGGGAGACACGACATCGTCAGAGCACTCACCCTCACCCACGGGGTTACTGTAGAGTCTAAAACTCATCTTTTTTATCACAAACCTGTTCACACACACTCAGGCTGAACATGATCTTTTGTGCTGCCTCCCTCACAGGACATTAAGGGATATAAAAGTAACACATAAAAGCTTACACACAAACACCACCAGGAAAAACATGTCTGCTTTAACTACAGATCTCTTCTAAGACTGAGACATGCTTTTCCATTAGAACACTAAACTTGAGTCAGAACCTCCTCGTTCAGACATTTGGTTTGAGCTTCATTAATATTACTACTACTACTATTGTTACTTATTTACATTTTTTGGCTAAAAGCGTTTTTTTTCTCCTTTTTTTTCCAAATCAACATAATAACTAGCATTCCTCACCATCACCCCTGGTCTATTGGCAAAAGGCTGCGGTCATCTTGGCTTCCGGTTAGGTCAGCCAAACCATCAAAGGGCAAAGGTCACACACACATTGTAAGGTGAAGGCCAAGGCCAAAGCGGTCAGGGGGGGTCGTCTTAGCCACAACGAACTCGGCCACGGCCTCGGCCCCCACTCGACTGTCTCAAACTGAAACGTCAAGGACTCTGTTACCGTGGCGATCAAACTGGAAATAAAATGGCAGTCAGACATTCATCACCCATTTGTGATTGTGTGTGTGTGTTTGTGTGTGTGTGTTGGTATTAAAATCTTTCCACTGAGCTACAATCAGAACAAACACGACATTCATATTAACATTACACGGCATGTGCTTGAGTTTCTTCCCAACACCGACTGTGATTAAAACACACACACAGAACAAACAGCTTCATTTCCACTGTAGGATTTTACAACAAACGCATGCAGATGAATTCTGGATTCTGACTGGCTCAAAAAGTGCTGATTAATATCAAGAAGTTTAAGAATATTAAGGAGGTAAATCCTTGCCTTTAAGAGTAGTTTACATCTGTCTTTGTTAGAAGTTTACATTAAAACTATAAAGACCATAATAAGATAAATTGTGTTTTATTTGTTAAAGGGCACCAAACCCTGTGGAATTGATTATTATTGCTAAAGTAATGTCTCCATACTCAGAACTGTTTGAGCCTACAGTGGAAATGATGCCATGGGTTAACATTTACCTCCATCACAACACAAAAACAAACTATGCTGTTTAAGAGTTCTCAGACGAGAAGTCACACGCTGAGAGAGCTTTCGTTCATTTTACTTCACACAAAACATTCTTAACCTTTAACACAGGATCCAAAAATCAAAAAACGTTTATAGAAGGGAAAAAAAAAAATCAAATTAACTACACATCTACCCTAATGAAAGTTGTTTTTCATTTTCAGAGACTCACCATCAGACATTACAGTCCTAATAATGTGTTTTTTGTTGCACTGAACTATAAGATACAAACTGACAATTGAAGCGTATTGATCCCAGAGCACTGCACAGCATCTCATTTTGGGAACAAATCCGTAAAAAAAATAAAAATAAATATATATATACACACATACATACACATATATACACACACTCACTGACCCATCAGACAAACACCGGCACCACTGCACCGAATAAAGAAATACTCAAAAGCAAGCCTAGGTATTTAACAACACTATTCTATAAACGTCACTGAGAACTGTACTTACTGCGTCCGCCTCCATAATAACCTCCGCCTCCTCCTCCTCCACCACCACCTCCTCCTCCTCCTCCTCCCCCGCTGCCTCCTCCTCCGTATCCGTCCCGGTCACGGCGAGGTCCCCTGGCGTGCTCCACCATCACCCTCTCTCCACACAGCTCTTTCCCGTTCAGCTCATACACGGCGTCGTCCGCATCACGCGTGTCCTCAAACTCCACAAAGCCGTAACTAAGAGAAATACATGTGATAATACAGAACATGAGCTTGTTTCTCTATTGAGGGGAAAAAAAAACAGAACAAACATTAATGAGCAGCACAGTTGGTCCTGATTAGTTAGACAGGTGATGTCACAGAATATTTAAATACTTTCAACCACTTTTACATATTCAAGAGCAAAAAACAACCCAGTTGGTTGGGGGGAGGGAAGAACTGCATACATGGTCAAAAGTATGTGGACACCTGCCTTTCACCTGCCCATGACACCTACACAAACTGTCTTGTGTATGTAATTAATTGATTAATGTGTAAAGACCTGATTAGCTATACCTGTATTTTGCCTGTAGTTGTTTCCGGGGTCACGGTCACATGATCTTGTTAACCAAACTTGAATTTTGATTCACAGCCTAAACCTATCTGCATTTGTCCCGCCTCCCGTGTTATGATTGGGCAAATTTAGTTAATATGAATTAGTAACCAATCATCACGCTCGGAGTAGCCAATCAGCACACGACTTCCGTCCAATATTAGCCAATCCGATTTCAGGAGGCGGGAGATGCTAAGAAAGAATGACAACCCTCTACCCATGCTAGGTCAGTTTTGTAAGAACGAGCCGCAAATAGGATGCGATAATAATAATGATGATGATAATAATAATAATAATAATAGAAATATCGGCATTGCACATTTTCACTTGATATAGAGGTTGCACTCAGCTTTGTATCCACAAATAAGCTAAATCCATTAAAGCTGTACACGACGAAGCCGAACGCCGCCATGACGCTAATCTTCATGCTAACTGCGAGCTAGCCGCATGCTGGCGTTTCTATAAAAGGTTGCGTAACCTTTAATTTGGTCTCTGTTGTTATTTACCCATTTTTCAGGTCGACTTCCATCAGTTTTCCATATCCGCTGAAGAACCGCTGTATGTCCTTCTCGCGGACGTGGTAATTCAGGCGGCCGATGTAAACGCGAGGCATGGCGGGCAGCGCTCTTCTACAACAGCGTCGCTGAGCGATGCAGACTGCGCATGCGCATACGTAGCGCTGTATATGGCTAACGGGGAGTCACGTGACACTCATCCAGCCGCCCTAACCTGCAGAAATCATAATTCATCCATTACAGATTTATGAAATGCTTTCGATTTATGTTGTTGTTGTCGTTTTACATTCCCAAAATGGAGACTTTTCAAAATAGCAGTCTCAAGAAACTCAAAAGACCCCAGTCACAGTTTTTCAAATTAACAGCTTTTATTAAGCAGAAGATCTTAAAATTTGAGAAGGGGCAATTTAATTTCTTATTGCTCGTGTGAGATTTTATATAAACCTTTCCAACCGGTGGTGGTGGAGCTACAGTATCAGTCTGAACAGTTTTTTGAACAGGCTGCGATAAGTCGTTTGAAAGAGTCGACCCTTCGACCAGGCTTTTAGGAGACGCTCATTCGTTCATCTGCAGGGTGCTGGGGGGGTCTATATACCTACATACCCCAGGAACACTGGATGTGAGGCATGTGTACACCCCGGGAGGGATGATGTTTTCTCAGGACACCACACACACACGTACATTTAAACTATTCCAATAATTACTGACTGACATACCAACATTTTTTGGAAAGTGGGAGGAAACCACAGGACCCCCCCTGATTAATTACACAGCACACACACACACAGGGAGACAGCATGAACAGATTTTAGTCCGTCAGACACTTTTATTAACTCTGCATCAGTTCCCATCAAAGAAACAGAAAATAAAGACAGTCGAAGGTTATAAAGAAAGCTTAGACCATATTAAATCCATAGATGCAACTTTTTTTTCCATTATGAAGGACAAACATGAGAGCGGATTGTAAAAGCAGTTCGGTTTGAGGAACAGTAATGATCTATGTAATGTAAAAACAAAGAAAGAAAAAAACGTATCCTTAGAGAATAAAAAGCTCTCCTTATATTTCTTGCATAGCTTAAAAACAGAGCATCTTCTTTTTCTCTCGCAGATCCTTCAGTGTGAGATTGTTTAAACACTCACAAGTAAATAGAAGAGACTTAGGATTATGATAATGGCTAAAATCAAGCTCGCAAAACAATAATTAAATAAAAAGATCTCAACGTAACATAATTCGGGTTTTAGTCGTGAGAAGTTTGATTCATTCAAGTCTGATTCATTTGGGTCATATGTATCATTAAGTTCTTTTGATTCACATGAATCAGTCTGATTCATTTTAAGTTCTTTTGATTGATATAAGTTGCCTGAGGTAGCAACAAAATGACTGTAAATTAGCATTAGTTAAATTCCAGAAGGTTGCTTTAAGGAAGGAAGTTTAAATCCCAAAGCTGGCAAAAAAACAATGTTTATTACAGGACTGTGTTTTGCTTTGTTGTGAATAAAGCATCCAACAAATAAATAAAGGTAATTCACAAATATAGACGTTTCAATAAAAAATCTGTAACTTCTTTTCCGGAACGTGCCACTGTGAATGCATTTTAACATGCAGTGTGCAGATTTTATTTCTCATCTCTTAAAACCATCATGAAAACGATAACATTCATCATGACAAGCAAATTCAAGTTTATAAACAGAAAAAATATAATCTTTCAATTCAAAAAGTGCTTTTGTTCCTTTTTGTCCTTCGTCATTAATGGCCTCTATGACACGAATATAAATGTGCAAATAAGAATAATAGTGCATAGGTGAAGGGAAGGTAAGCTAGCGCATTTCGATTAGCCGGCCATGCTAAGTCATAATCCAGACACCCGCATACGAGGCATGAAAAGGAAAAGGCAAGACTTATAAAGCGCTTTCATAAAAAATTAGACCTCCGAGACGCTGCGCACTCCTAACTGTTTGACTCGTTTCAGGATAATCCGGATTGAAATAATTCACATAAACATGCAGGTGTGAACGCAGTCCACAGGTCTGAGACACGGAGTCACATAACGTCACACGTCACGTTAAAAGTGTTTCAGACGAGTGAACACGTTACACAGACGAGTGGAACACTAGTGATGGAGAAAAATTTGCATATTAACACCTGATCAGACTCTCAGTGTAAAGGCCATGGGGCCTTTTTTATATTTTTTTTATTTGTTTTTTCAAGTTTTTGAACTTGAAAAAAAGTTGAGAAAAAAATGGTTTTAAGAGTGATTTGAAATGTCTGATTCTGAAATTATAGTAACCCCAAGTAACCTTTTGTGGAGAATTGTTTGTGAACAAATAATTTTGATTTTCAACTTTTGTTTTGGAATAACTTTTTTATATAATGTTAATAATTTTGTTTTGGCCCAACATTTTTGTTGCTTTTGGTATTAATTTTTATTTTAAAAAAAGAAAGGTTTGTAGTAATATTTGAATGTTTTACATTTTGTAACCTTTATGGATTATTCACACACATATTCATCCACACACACACAAATAATTTATACAACAAATAAAAACAAGAAATATTATAATTATATTATAGCTTTATATATATTATATTATTAAATAAAGAAGTCAATGGTAGTATTTCGTGTTTTTATTTGTTGTGTAAATTGAGGTGTGTGTGTGTGCATCACTGCAGAATAAAAGTGGGTGCTTTTTTTGTTTTTAGAGAATTAACAAAGCAGTGGGTGTGGCCGGTATTATTTTTATCACTTGATGCTTTAGACGGACAAATAAAGAGTTTAGATTTAATAGAATATTCCTGAGTAGGAAACATTCCGAATCGGGAATAAGTGAAGGCCGAGTGTGACGGGATGCGGGAGAGCAGTGTGCTGTGGGAGGAGTGTGCTGTGGGAGGAGTGTGCTGTGGGAGGAGTTTCAGTGCTGCAGCTCTTCAGGATCTTCAGATGGCCTTAAACACGAACATCACGCACTGCGGAAGGAGACGGACGCGTCAGGGTGTAGCGGCGTTCTGTAACGAGGACGGGGTCGGCGCTCAGTCCTTCAGCTTGCTCTCGATGAAATCCTGGATCTTGTTGATTTTCTCCTCCTGCTGGTCCAGCAGGTCTAAGATCACGCCCATCGGGGTCTTCTTCAGTCCCACTCCTTCCATCTTATTCTCCAGCTTGTTCTTCACATTGCGCAGACGGAGAGAGGCGTGGATCAGGATCACTGCGGCGAGAGAAAAACAAAACACGTCACGGCCGTCAATCATCCAGGGATTGCAGCAGCTCAGAATAATACATTTTATTAATTTACATTTATAATAATTAATTACATTTATAGTAATTAATCTAACAATACAGTTAATTAACTTGTCATTTATTGATTTATTTGTTTGTTCAGCAGACACTCGTATCCAAAGGAACTCGTTCCTCTGCTAGCTAATTAGCTAATGTTGCGTGTTAAACTGTTCGTCTGCTGTTTTTTTTGTTGTTTCTTGATCATGTAAGAACACATTAACACGTGATTACTGTTTATTATTATAACATTTACATCATAAATTATTTTATTAGGAAAAGTTCAGAGTTAAGTGAAAGGTCGAGACTCCTATGAACGGATGAGGTGTTAAACTTTTATAAAGAGGATCTATTAGAGATGTTGGGAGAAAAATCGATTCAGTTATGTATCGCCATTCTTTTGTGTAGCAATTCCAAAATTTTTTTGTATTTTATTATTAATTTCAAATTTGTATACTGTACGTTCGCATTTGATGTATTAAAATGTTGCAGTTCCTCCTTCATCCTACAGGTGTCCTAAAGTAGGACAGCACAGCATGCCGCGTGATACGAGAGAATTATTATTAGTTTGTTTAGAATTGTAACGAAATCTGTAAAAAATGTATAGAATCAGGATATTTATAAACTTATGATAGTTATAGAATTGTGATACAGATGGAATCGAGATCATATCACCTGATCATATCATGACACCTGCCCCCCCTCACACCCCCTAAACTCTTTCCATTACCATTACACTATGTAATATGGACTGCACTACAATGTACATACCTGTTTGAGAAACAAATATCCCATGCACAATACATTTGTAAACTTCTAATTGCGTATATATATGTACATGTCTACTTGTAAATTCCTGTCTATACACCGTGTTCCAAATTATTACGCAAATGATATCTTTCTCTGATTTTCATAATTAGTCAATGCAAATGACAGTC
>JAOVVA010000019.1:692553-703710 GCA_028565275.1 Leiocassis micropogon
TTTTATTATAAAATAAGCAATATAAAAATATACATGTTGTATATGAAAAAAATATATAATTTATATATTTTTCCCTACACAACATGTCTTTTTATATTGCTTATTTTATAATCAAATTCGTTTGGTGCAATTTGTAATTTGTAAATCATAAATCTATGAATTTATGTTGTAATATATTATTTGATAGAGATTTGGGGGGGGAGGGGGGATCCGTAGCAGGGAGGCATTTTAGCGCATAACAGTGTTCCTTTTTTTATACTTAAAGTCATTTGAAATACCTTTTTTTAGATTTTGCATCTGAGAAAAGGCTTTAAAATAAGAATGTATGACACTGTAATGCCCTTAATTCATCTCCGTCAACTTTAAGCTATTCCTTGTATTGTGAATAATGACAATGTAAATTTTTTATAAAATGCTGCATGCATTTAAAAAATAAACGTAGATTTTTCTAAAATGACATTTTATCCGATTACTCGATTAATCGACTAAATTTTTGGTAGAATACTCGATTACTAAAATATTCGATAGCTATAGCCCTAATAGCATACATATAAGAGACGGTCATAAAATTTGTATTATTGTAGAAAAAAACTGAAAATATTTGCACAAATTATGTCTCCGGAAATGAGTACATTCATGAAATTTTTTTTGTTTAAAAAACCTGCGGTACAGTTCCGCATGATGTCGCTAGAGGGTCAAAGGCAAAATGCTGCACCCGATTACATTTTTTTATTATTATTTTAAAAAAGGTGACAATGCTGCAGTGTATGACACAGTTGTAAAGTGGCACCGCTCGTAAAAGTCAAAAGAATATACAGAGGTACCTCGGCATACAAACTATATTCACGAATTTTCGCCTTAAGAACTGAAATTTTGCAAGAAATTCGCCTTTTAGCCATACGAGTGACCGAACTGAGTTGAACCGAATGCCGGCTACGTTGCGTGTACGTCCGATTTCAAAACTTGTTTGTGTCCGTGGAAGGCAAAGCCAAGCTATGTATTTTGTTTGTGGAGTTATTATTATTATTATTATTTGCATTTTGTGTGAGATTTAGTGAAGACGTAGCACCGCGGGTCCCAACAAGGTTATCGATGACGATAGCAAGAAGAAAACTGAGCCGCTTTCAGTTTGGATTTTAAAGCAGCCGGTGCCGAGAGGATCCATAAATTAAGGTTAAGTGAGGTTTAGTGTTTATTTATTTCATATTTTACTTCATTTACAAGTATTTTCTAAATGTTTTAATTGTTTTTATATGCAAAAATATGGATATGGTTGGAAATTAGTAATATTTTTGGGTGGCTGATATTGATTGTCCCAATTTAGATTATTTCCTCTGGGACAATGTGTTTCACAATACAACATTTCAACTTAAGAATTCGACTCTGGAACAGATTAAATTTATAATACATTATGCTAATCAAAAGCGTTGTACAGAAACAAATCGCTTTGCAGAATGTGTCAGACTGTAAACTGTATTATTAGACATGTGCAAATAAATTAACTTCATACTTATTTAAATATATAAATGTAACCATGATTTTTTTTTTTTATAAAAAGTGGATTAGCATTAGCTAAGGTCAGTTGGCAAAACCGTTATCTGTGCTAGCTAGAGGTTAGCAAGTTAGCTAGGAGTGTGTTGTGTAGTTAATTATCTGGCAGTTTGAACTGAAGACTTAACTTATCGACTTATACGCATCACATTTCATAGTAAAGTGGAGTATTTATACATTTACTTAGTTATTTGTTTATATTTCTTATTTTCGTCTCGTGCAGAAATTAAAGCGCTTCCCCGCGCAAATTCTAAACGGTCAGAATCCAACGGTGCGCACAGAGGCTGCGTCATGAGCGTCAGAGCTGCAACAATCTTGGCTTGCTCATCAGAGACAATCTCATTATTATCTAGACACATTTTTCTCACACATACACACTTCCATAAATTTTCTTTTCATTTTTGTAAAGCTGTTTGAGACAATGACCGTTGTTAAAAGCGCTATATAAATAAAATTGAATTGAATTGAAAACTGTACCTCAGAATTAAAATAAGACAGACTGCGGTGCATTAGGCGCGTCAACGCAGCACAGATATTGCGCAAGTATATGTAGCGCTTTATTTTACACCAGTACACCTGTTAATTCATGCAATTATCCACACAGCTGTTTCAGCAGAACAATGCATATGCATCATGCAGATAGAGAAAAAGAGCTTTAGTTAATGTTCAAATTAAACATGTTTGATGATTTTTGTGACTTTACACACGCCGTGGCTGTGGTGCCAGATGTGCTGTGTTACACTGAATGGTGAGAAAAACAAAAAACATAAAATGAGTGGCGGGTCCGCAGGCCGACGCAGCATGTTGACAAGATAGATCAGACTGAAGTGTTCCTCAATCAGACAAAACTTCATATTTCGCTCGTAAGGCGGCACTGTGGTGTAGTGGATCTGTTTGCATGGAGTTTGCATGTTCTCCCCATGCTTGGTGGATTTCCTCCCACAGTCCAAAGACATGCAGGTTAGACTAATTGGCTTTTGTGAATGTGTGTGTGAATGTTGGCTTGTGTCTCAAATTAGTGATGCTAGTTCATTTTAAAACACTTCAGCTTCTAGTGTGTGATCTTCCCGTCCAGTCTTGAACTGCACCTACAAACTACTGCACTGAATTTTATTTCCTGTTACAGCACTGAGTGTGAAGTCGAGTTCAGCTTGTGCTCACCCCAAGCTCCCAGTGTCTCAGTGTGATAACAGCACCGCTCCTACTGCATCAGCTCCTGTATCCCTGCCAACCCATGTGTTCCTGGAGCTTTCTGCACTTATACCTCGTCTCCTGAAGCTGTAAATAGTCTCTGGAGGACGCTGACTTTTTCACTACATGACTATCCTGTAATGATTTATAATCACACTATCCATTATCATCCAGGAGAACACGGATTCCATTTTGAGCGATTCTTCTAGAGGT
This sequence comes from Leiocassis micropogon, assembly GCA_028565275.1. Classification (NCBI taxonomy): domain Eukaryota; kingdom Metazoa; phylum Chordata; class Actinopteri; order Siluriformes; family Bagridae; genus Leiocassis; species Leiocassis micropogon. The sequence goes on from JAOVVA010000019.1 coordinate 695,509, forward strand.
TTCTCCTCACATCATCTCAGCAAGCTTTTTTCTTCCTCAGCACTGTAACCTCTGGCTTGTTCATTAGGAATCAAAATCTAGTGGATTTTTTGTGAAGCAGCTTTATGGCAGGCATAGTTATTCAAATTATCATCATCATCATCATCATCATCATCACTCACTGAGCAATGAATGAGCTCACCATTACAAACCCAGTACACCCCGTTTCTACAAATCACTCGAGTAACAGATTTTTAGGAAAAGAAAATATGTTAAACCTTTCAAAGTGCACAGCGATGCTCACTCTAAAGCACATTAATAAACAAGCACAAGCAGTGCATGGAGGCGTATTTTAATCCAGAGGCTGTAAATGTCTGTTCCAGATTTGTTCAAGAATTAAAGACGTAGGCCTTCAGGACGTCCTTTCCATTAACGGCTTCCACCGAGGCGACGATACTCGCATAATCGCACGCCACCGCAGTGAATCCTCTGCAAATAAACACGTCACATGATCAGTTCTGCAGAAGCAGCTTCACACAGTAATTATCACGTTTAAGAAAAACATAACAGTCTCAGTTTGAAATCTGAAACGGTTCAGATTTAACTGGCCTGAAATGAGACGAGGGTTTCAATTGCTTTTTTGAATATAAATATTTAACTGTAAATATTGTATGATAATTTTAAACTAAATATTTTGTTTATTTATTGTAAATGACCTTTCACTGCCCATCTGCACTACCTTCACTGGCCACGAGGGGCAGCAGCCCACACTTTGGGAAACTGGCTTTAATTACATACATTTCTTTTTTTTTTCATTTTATTACCAAATCAAAGTGGTTCAATGTTGCTGTGATTATTAAAAATAAATTACAACTAATTTAGTCTTCAAACATATTTTGAAAAAAGAAAAATGACATAGATTCACCATTAAAATGTTTTTGATTGTAAGCTACATTTATTGATAAATTTATAAGATAAGATAAAAGAGACACATGAGGCTGCGGGACAGATGCGGGTGATGAAGTCGTGCCCGTACCTGGACATGGTGTGAGAGCCACCCAGCAGGTGATACTGACTCTCCAGCATTAACCCTTTCTCTCCGTCCCTCCTCCAGGTCAGCACTCGCAGAGATAAATCCTGCGACGCTGTGACAACCCGGAAATCGTCCTGCAGGGATCAGAGGAGTGTAAATGCGTTTCATTTCGTTTCCCTGAGGGTTAATGTGAGAGAGTAGGATGAGGAAGTTCTCACCACACACACAGACGTGATGGGCTGGAGATGCTCCTTAAAGCTGGAGATTAGCTCGCCTTTAAGAGTGTAGACCTTCAGGTCGGTACCGTCTGCAATCAGAACCATACTGTTCCCTTTCGTCTGCAGAATCAGGTCCGAGTGCCAGCTGCTTAAATCCAGACGGAAAGATTCGACCTGCTGAGCTGAAGGAGAAAAAATATATATGTATAAACAATAATACATATATTATAAGTAATAGTACAATAATAACATTAACCAATTATAATACCAATGATGTTATTAAATTTTAAGCTGAATAATTATTGTAATTACAATTATTATTAAATCTATATTACATTAATAAACTGAAATTATGATAACAATATAATAATCACATAATATCATCTAGTAAATACATATAATTATTAAATAACTATATGCATTATTTAAAAACAGGCTTTATAAAAAGAAAGTTTCAAACAGCTTAGTGCAAAAGTTGGCAGCTCCTTATGATATTTAATGAGACAAAATAGGTGTTATAATTTATTTACAAAAATAACGTTTCTGTAGACAGTTGAAATAAAAAGAAAGGGAAAAAAACATGAGGAGGAAAACAATGCTGTGAAAGTTATAAAAGGATATTTCCTATTACATTACATTAATTTACATTAGTTCAATATTAAGAGGCTGTTAAAAAATGTAAAAAGAATAAAAATAAAGTAATGTCTGAAAACAAAAAAAATTAAAGGCTTGAACTGGTATAAATGGCATTTCCTTCATGTGAAGGGTGTGTAAACTTTTGCACAGGGCTGTCGGCAGTGTCTGAGGTTTACACTCGTACCCTGAGCCTCCTGCTTGTATCTGGACTTCTTCAGGCTGAACTCGAACACAGACAGCGTGTTGAGTCTGAGCTCGGAGCCGCTGTGAACCACGGCCACTCGCGCGGCCTGAGAGGGGAAGAACGCCGCAGCCGCGCAACCACGGACCGGCAAACACACACACACAGCTTCAGAGTCTTTCTCAGGACTACACACACTCTGAGTGCTGAAAACCTGCCGTCAGAAACACACACAATAATAAGTTCACTGCCCCAGAAAGTGAAAAGCAGATTCATTAAAACATGAGTAAAAGAGATGCACACACACGCACACACACACAAATGAGCGGTCACAGATGTCACACACAGTGATTAATTCTCTATAACAGCAGCTCTGACAGTAGTGCAGGTTTGTATTAGCGCGCTCTTTCTGATTCATTATCGTTTCCATAGTATTTTCCTGTTTAGTAACAGTAGCATGTGAGGAAGGAGTCTCCAGTGTCAGAAGTTTGAACGTTTTTACCTTCGGGCTCAGGTCCGAGTTGTCCTTGGATGCAGCGAGGATCCACTTCTTATCAGGAGAAGAGAGGAGGACGTTCAGAGCGAACGAGTCGCACACCACGTGCCGAGACGTTTCAGACAGCTGCGGTGACGTCAGGACGAGGAGAGACCCCAGCGAAGTTCCCACCTCGAACACGACCAAGAGCAGACGAGTGTTTAGTCATTTGTAGCTACGTGAAAGTGTGTGTGTGTGTGTACAGAGTTTACACATGTTACCGTAATGAAAGCGTTTCCCTCTGTGCTGAAGGTCATTAACGTGCACCGAGACGAGCCCGAGGTGAAGGAGCTCAGCGGGTCTCCAGTCCGTCCCTGCCACGTGCTGATCGTCCCGGCGCTGTCCGACGTGATCACAATGCTCTGCTCTGGGTCCGTGATGATACGGGTCAGCGGGTTCTGAGCGGAGCTGGACCACAGAGGAACACCCTGCGACATGAAACGCAATTTAAAGTCTTTACAATCCCAAATCAGTTTTTTTTTATTATACTGTAATAAATAGACAGGGGTGCCAATAGTTTTGCTCTCATTCAGGAATATAGGTTTGATACAGGAATATGCTAATTAAACATGCCACACCTGATTTACTTAAACAATTTGTTTGCTTTTTATTTGAATTTTTAGATCCAACAATTATATCCTTTCTCTCTCTTAAGACATGGTTTCTTTATAATAAAGAACTTTAAAATGAATAATAAACATCATTAAACAATTTACGAAATATAAACTCCTCTCATGTTACATGGCCTTCATTTGCATACTGATCCCTGATTGGTTCTCACACTTTATGATGCAACAACACTCACATCATCAGCATCAGTGCTGGTTTTCTATGCAAATAAATACCTTAAAAAATAATTATTGAATGATACAAACACCTGTAAAAAAGGTTGAGCGTGGTTATAAAAGTGTATCTGACCTTGTGTATGTCCCAGGCTTTGAGTGTTCCGTCAGAGGAGGCGCTGCAGACGATCGGCGTGACGTTCCACATGTCGTGTAAAGCGCTGTTTCCCATCAGGTACGAGAAGCCGACGATCCGGCCTTAAAGAACGACAAATGATTCAGAAAAATACACGCATTCCTCTCTCGCCGATTCCTCCGAGCGCTTTTTAGGAATCCGAAGCACTGAGGAACCGAGTTTTGGGAAAGAGCCAGCAGAAGCAGATGTTGTGTACCTGTGTGTCCCCTCAGGCTGTTACAGCTGTAATCTCCTCCTGATCGGCCGCACTTCATGTTCAGCTCCAGGGAGGAGCGATGGAGGTAATAACGCTTCCACGTGTACGAGGTCGTGTCTGAGAGCAGCTGGGCCACGTTACAGAAACCCCAGCGACGCAGGCACATCTCTCTGAACCGAGAACATTCATATTTAGATTTTTAGTTTTAATATAAAGTAACACGTCAAGATGAGCGATAGCAGAGTGATAGTTTACCTCCATAACCACTGCGTCTCTGCAGCTTCATGCCAGTCCTGAGCAACATGTGACATTTGAAAGAAACAAATAGAAATAAATATTAGTTATACGAGTGTGTCACGCGTATAGACAACGGCTGTGCACACGTATACTGTTTATTATAAACAGCATTGCTGAAAGCATTTTTTTAAATTTGGTGTCCAAGTGTAGTGAATGTTCACGAGTAACTGAACTGCAACAACAGGTCTCGGGAAGGAAAACGTCAAACTGGCTGTAGCAGTGCGGGAGGTGAACTGTCTAACGACATTTCCGCAAAATCCTCAAAAGGAGGCAAAAGCAAGTGTCATTAGAGAGATTCACTGTTTATGGGGTCATGTGGTAAAAAAAAATAAAAATAATAATTCACACCAAAATGTTTACACCAAATACTAAACCGAGCGCGCGGACTCCTAAATCAAGCGCACTGGTTGACAATTTATGTGTGCAGTCACACTAAAAAAAAAGTGTGTGTGTGTGTTTGTGAAAGTCATCCTACACAGTAACCCCACCCCCCACCACCCACTCCTCCTCCCTCTTCTTCTCTCGTCTTACACCAGTCAGGATTCTTTTCAAAGGTAAAGTGCAGGTTCATTTCTTTTATTTTTACTTTATATTTAAAAAAAAATTTTTTTATATGAATATTTTTGGGTTGTGGAACGAATCATCAGAGTTTTCATTATTTCTTATGGGGGAAATTTACTTTGATATACGAGTGTTTTAATATACAAGCAGGCGTCTGGGAACAAATTATGATCACAATCCAAGGTTCCACTGTGTATATATATATATATATATACACACATTATTAGCCTGATGTAAACAGATGTTTTTCCTACAGTGACGTTAAATTTAAATAAAAAAAATTATTATCAATAAAAGGAAAGAAAAGATAAAATAAGATGATGAATAAAAAGATGAATTGCACTAAGAAGAAAATGTTAAACTTAAAATCACCATATTTACAGATTAACAAGTTACAATAAATAAAATTTTTTAAAAGAAATATACAAACTACATAAGATGTATACATTTAAAACATCTGTCACTTTTTTATAATGAGTATTACAATTTAAAGATTTAAGAATAAAAGTATAAGGTGCAAGACTCAGGTTTAAAAATATACTTATACAATTAACTATCCACAGTTAACAGAACAAAACATAAATAAATAGAAGAATGTAGAAAATATGTACATAAATGACAAGAATAGACAGAATAAAAAAACAAATTAATTAATTTTTTAAAGAAATAACCTAAATGGGGAAACAAATCACAGTGTTTCATTGACTACATCTGAATGTTAATTAACAGAAAAGATTAAACTTTTTTTTTTTTCAATTAAATTTTTATTTGTGTAGCACTTTTAACAATTGTTGCAAAGCAGCTTTACACAATCAAAAGAAATTATGGTTCTAATAAGATTTCTGTGAATGAGGTTTTGGATTTCACAGACCAAAGATGATAGTTCAGGAAATTATTTAGAAAATATATATTTATGAATGAAGAATTTGGCCATTAAAATATAAAGTTGAGAAAATTATTTAAATGATATTTATTACTGTGGCAGAAAAAAAATGACAGAAAAATGAAAGAAAAAAGAAAAGTGAAAATGTGAATATAAGATTCATGAATATATCTAAAAATATCATTTTCAAGTGTCCACCAAAAAGACTGCACTGCTAGAGAAGTTAAAAAAAGACGAACACATTCTTTCTGTTGGTTTTTATAATGTACGTACAGCTGAACCTCGGCATTCGAATGCCCTCCCGCAGGAAATTGAGCTTTTAGAAATTGTAACTCGACTCGGCATACAAAGCATTTTCGGCATACGATCGACCAAACTGAATCGACACGAACGCCAGGTAAAGCCACGTGTACGCCCGAGAGCCAGTCAAAACTTGTTTGCATCAGTGGAAAGCCAAGCGAAGTGACTTTACATATTGTTGTGGGTTGTTTTTGCATTTAGAGATTTAGTGAAGACGTCACTTTGGGTCCCAAGAATGTCATCAAGCCGCTTTCAGTTTCTGACACTTTACCCCCAGGACCCTCTGTGCAAAGCTTCATCTGCAGCTCAAGCTTATTTGTCATTTCAGTAGTTTATTACAATTTTTTTTATTACATCTTATGTTCCATACAGCTCATTTTACTTGCACTAAGCTATTTACATTAACATTTAACTCATTAAATTAAACAAATTACTACAAAAAGTATCATAAAAGCATGACCATAAAACACTACATTTCGCATTTAATTTAATGTTTTGACCAATAAAGTGATTTTGAAGTTTGACTCTTTAACTTGAAAACTGAACTTGTATTTATTCTCTTTTCTCTTCCGCGTTTGATTAAGCCCCGCCTTCCGCGCTGTAATTGGATACAAGCTTCCAATCTGTCAAAACATCAAACGGTCCAAACGTAACTAGATAATCCCTGCAGAAGGGGCGGGGCCTGTCGGAATACGGGCGGGGAAAGAATAACTGCCAACTGAACTTCCGCGTTGTGTAACAGCGCCTTACCTTACAGACGCACGACACTTTGATTAGATCATCTTCACTGAGAAATGAAAATATACTTATTAAACAGTCCAAAGTTAAACTGTGCTCGTTATGTTCCATCGTGTGCGTCTTTATGAGAATAAACAAAAATAAAGTGCACAAACGCCCATCTGTTTCTGCGGCACTTCGAAAGCTACGGCAGGCCTCCTCGGACATTCTGTTAGAATCGCGTTTTTAAAAATCTGTGCTGCACAAATACTAACTACTGTACTAACCAATTATTAAAATGTAATAAAAAATGTTATATAATAAAATATTTAATATTTTATTATTTTAAGATTTATTTAATTATATGTTATTTATTTAATATTATTTAATATTAATTTAATTCAATATATATAATATTTATTTAATTTCTAAATGTATTTAACATTTTAATATTAAAATGTAATATTTAATTTGCGTAATAAATTATGTATATATTTAATTTAACAAAAATAAAATTTATATATATATATATATAAAATTGCTAGAAAGCAATTTAATGCTACCTGCATATATTTACTGCAATTAGCAGTTTAATTATTTAATTATTCTAAACATGTATTAAACCCTGTTTTGTTTTTATTAAATTAAATATCCGAACATAAACACACCCGAATGCAGTTTATTGTAAGAGTAATGAATTCTTTCAGCCAGCAGGGGGCGCAATAATAGCAGTTATGATTAATAGCAATAATAGCAGCTATGATTAACGCACACGTCTCCTGGCTTTACTTTTTATTATTATTTATATAATTTATTTAACCTAAAGTGTGAACCCAAACGAAGTGCTTTCCAAGCACCTGATCCCTGAGCAGATCAGAGACTTGCTTAAAAACACACCTCCTGGATTAGAACCAACAACCTAAAAATCAGGAGATCTGGTCTGTAAAGTTTTGTAAATTTCTATAAAACCGTCATCTTCTTCATCAGCTTCTGTAGATCTCTGAGATGTTTGTTACATCACAAGGACTGAAAACTTTTAAACCATGTAAACTTAACAACTTTTCGGCTGATTTACAGTTTTATAATGAAACTGATAGAAAGAAATTGTAAATGCAACAAAAAAAATTTATTGAGAATCTTTGAAGAACAGAATGCCTTCAAAAGTCACGAACACTTCAACTATACAGTAGACTGAAACCATGAGGAACCTCTGAACAGCTCTAGGTTTTTCCCTCAGATAAGACATTCTTCCTTCTTCTAGCTACACATTCAGAAAAAGGGCAGACTAAAGCTTTAGTTAAAGGTTCCGTGTGTACACAGAGGAAACCCACCAATCATGGGAAGAACATGGAAACTCCACATGCACACACTCAAGGCGAGAACTGAACCCTCACTGTGGAGGTGTGAGGCCACAATGCTGCCCTGATGTGCCCTTTGGTTTGTCGATTTTTGGGAATGTTTAAAGTCTATAAGTAGACTCCAGTGTTGGCGTTCCACATAGAGTGCTTTGACAAAGGTACTGTTTATTAACAATCAATAAAAGAACTGAAAGTGTGTCTTTATAACTGTTGTTGGTCTCCACAGGGGTCAGGGGTGGACCAATTTATCCATGTTTGGGACTGGCACTGCATCTACTGGTTGGGAATCAAACCCGGGCCTTCTGCATGGCGGGTGAGAAACTATATATA
>JAOVVA010000019.1:715954-726786 GCA_028565275.1 Leiocassis micropogon
TACAGTCCTGACCTCGCTCCAAAGCCAATTCCACATGTTTTGGGCCGTTAAAGGATTTTCCTGGGAGGCCGGCTTTTTTATTCTACACTGCTATCAACAGTCCTGCTTTGACTCGAACGCCCCATGTAGAACTGTTGACTTTTATACAAAACCGTACAATGGAAATAAGCATTCTAGGAACTTTTTACAAAGCTAAAAAGCCCCTATATACACACTGAGAACTCTAAAGCATATGGATTTGGAGGAATTTGAAGCTTCTACCAAATTGCCAGACTGCAAGAGAATAAACACACGTTTTAGGGAACAGGTCCAGGTGGACAATTTAGGTAGAATTTTCAACAGGTGAAATTGAATCAGGTGTGATTCAGGGGACGTCTCTGGTCAGACGGTTCTCAAAACCTTGAGAGCAGGAAACACTTTCAGTAGCCAAATCCGACTTTACAGGTTTTTTGTGCTTTATATAAACCCCTGAATTGTTCCACATGCTCTCTTCTGAACAGGTCCTGGAGCGGAACATGCATCTGGAGTGTAAGTGTCACGGCGTGTCGGGTTCCTGCACCACCAAAACATGTTGGACGACTCTGCCCAAGTTCCGCGAGCTGGGCTACATCCTAAAGGACAAGTACCTGCAGGCGGTGCACGTGGAGCCGGTCAAAGCCAGCCGCAACAAGCGTCCCACCTTCCTGAAGATCAAGAAGCCGTTCTCCTACCGCAAGCCCATGGACACGGACCTGGTGTTCATCGAGAAGTCGCCGAGCTACTGCGAACCGGACCCTGTGACGGGCAGCGTGGGGACTCACGGGCGGGTGTGCAACAAGACCATCACGCATCACTCCAACAGCTGCGACCTGATGTGCTGTGGGCGGGGCTACAACACGCACCAGTACTCGCGGGTGTGGCAGTGCAACTGCAAGTTCCTGTGGTGCTGCTACGTCAAATGCAACACCTGCAGCGAGAGGACAGAGGTGTACACGTGCAAGTGAGCGAAGCCGCGCCGAATCACCTCGGATGGCGTTTGCGATGCTAGCGCTAATGACGATGTCTTTTTCTTTGCACAATATAACCACTGGATGACTTTATGATTACTTCCTGGACTGAGCGACGTCCATCCCGGTGCATTCCGAGCGCTCAGGCGGGTTTGTTGACCTGCGAGGCCCCGCGGCGTCCGGGCGAGTCTGGAGCTGTCTGAAAAGTGTTTAATGCTCCGCTATTAAGACTTTTCTCCACCCGCGATCGATGATAATGAGCGTGTACACGCTAAACAAAACGAGAATTCATTTAAAGAAATGAGTTTTATTTATTTATTCATTTATTTTGGCTTGAGATATGAAACGTTGGTAGCGAGAGCTGATTCGATTCACACTGGAAGCTGAAAATACTACTGAACACACTACTACTGAAACCCTACTCACACTGAAACACTCCTGGCATGCCGGATTTTTTCTTTGTAGCAACAGCATGCCTTTTTATAAATAATCTCCGCTCTATTTTGCTGCTAGTCTGGATTATCACGCACAGTGCGCTAGTGGAATAACTCCTGATTAAAACCTCGATGTATATTTTTAACCGCAGTAGCGATACAAGTCCAGACGAACTGAACTTTACACTCAGAGTATATTTTGTGAAAAGAGTATTTGTATTTTTATATGAATGTTTTATTTATACTGTCGGTTTTCTCCTGTTGGTCGTGCACACTGCCTCTCGGTTCGCTCCCGCGACACTTCTGTGGAATTATGGGTGACTTTTACACGGTTCTACTCGCAGATGTTAGCGCCATTAAAATCAACCTAACGCATTCCAGCGGCTTCGTCTGTTTTTATCATCCAGGTGTCGAGGATTCGCCTCATCGGGGAGAACGTCTGAGCCGATCGGGATGCGAGTTGGCTAGAACTTTATTTAAGAATATATTTACATCACAAACTGAAATGACTACTACCACTACTTCTTTAAATTGTATTAACCCTTATGAGGTTCTTCGGTTCTCCCTCTGAGGGAATCCTCAACATCCATAAATTATTTAAAATCTAATCCAGATTATTCTCAAAGATATAGATTTATTTTGTTACTCTGAACAAAATGTTCATTCACATCAATCTTCATGGAAATACCTAACAATCAGTTTTACTGATCTGTTCTACAGAGAACCCTACAGCACATGGTTCTCCTCAGCAGAAAAGGTTCCCATTATGTAAGAATGTAAGAGTGTGTGACACATCCTCCTACATTCACACTCAATGTTTTCTTATTAATATCTAGAACCTGATGGTCGTGTAACATTTAGCCTCTTGGTTCTTCCAAAGTACAAGTAGAACCCCTTGTAGAAGACGAAAGCAGAACCCTCATCCATAAAACCCTTAAACAAACCTTTGCAGAAACTTTGCTTTTAATAAAACTGTACCTGATAGATAAATGTTCCACACATGACACATGGTTCTAGTTCCAGGTTCCTCTGGTAGAACCTTTATCCTTATCAGAAAGGGTTTTAGATGAGACACCTTGAAGAAGAGACAAGTCCTGTTCTGAAGTGTGTATCAAGCACTGAGAAGCTCATTTTTAAACTCCTGATAGGTTCTAGAGATTTTGTACTGCACAATAACACAGCTGATACACAAAAGGTTCTTTAAGGGGTTTATTTAATAATTAAGGGTTCTTTGCTTTCAAAATGTCATGAAAGTTCTACTTGGAAGCTTTATGGTTTTCAGCAGAGGCATAGACAGAGAACAGGGAATGCTTAAACGTTATATCTAGAACTCCGAACAAGTGTTTTTTTTATAAGAACCTTCAATCCTAAAAGCTCACTTAGAACCAAGAAGCTAATTGTTAAACTCCTCATAGGTTCTAGATTGTAAGAAGAATATAAAAAGATATAATCTAGATATAAAAAGCCTTCTTTAGTGGTAATTTTTACAAAAAGTTATTTTAAATAAACAAAGAAAAAAGGTTCTACCTGGACATCTTTCTAATAGGAACACACTTTGTTGTAGGGTTCTACATAGAACCTTCCGTGTTTCCTCCAGAGGCACACCCTTAAATGTTCTACAGCGAACACTCCAACAATTATAACTATCATTATTTTCTTCTTATTATTATTATCTAAAGCTTATGAGATTTACACTTAGAATAAAGGTTCTCCTTGGGTTCTTTGGAGAATAAAGGCTTTTCCTGAAGGGGAAACGCTACTTGAAGCTTTAACGGTTCTACAGATAGAAAAGGATGTGTGCATTTAACAACATGCAAATGAATCTGATTGTATTTAATCATTTCAACATTGTTCAAATGGTTCTCATCAACAGGAGAATGTTTTTTCCTAAAACAGAGCGCCTAAAGAGTTCTCTAAAGGCGTCCCGGTGAGAACTTGTTTATCTCAGGCGACTCTCAGGTGATGGACGACTCTGACTTCCTCTTCATTTTATTTCACACCCTTAAACTGTGTGTTGCTACAACAACTCGGTCAGAGAGGCGCGAAATGCAGACCCGGGCCAAACGCTAACGCTCCAGAACCGCGCACTTGTCCTGCATACTAACTTCCAAAACCCGGAACTCAAAGTGAAGATGTAAGGATTTACGGATGTAAGATCTCGGCGCTGCTGAAGAATCGAGAGGATTGAATTGAAGCAGATCTGAGCGGAGAGATGAGTTCGCGGATTAGTTAAAGTTAAACCAGAAAAACCAAGGGAACAGTTAAAGGTATAAATCACGCGGTTTTGTAAAAGCGTAAAGCTTTATGCGCGCTCGTTTGCATCACTGAGGACGGCGGCTGCGCCGTGAAGTCGTCCTATGAGCGGAGAGCAGAGTTAATGATTAATTCGAGCTGATTGATTAAAGTCACTCAGGGCCATTTGACTTTTAGGGGATCGATCACGCTGTCTGAGGCCTTAAAGGGGAAAATTACAGCTGACTTTTAAAATACGCCATCATTGGGTGAGGGTGGGAGGTGGGGGGGTTATGGGGCGTGGCAGTGAAGTTTCGTATGGTGTGGCCATGAATTAATCAGATTAACACACGCTAAGACATCAGTTGTATTTGAGATTATTTCATCATGGCGAAGATTTTAACATTTTTCTTCTTTTGTTTTTTCTGAAACCTTTTTCTGACCTCAGGTGCTTTATTCCTCTTATACCAAAGCAATTACAGTTACTTTTTACAAAATTAAAGACTAGATGTTGCTTATTGACTTACATAACAATATATAATAAATGTTTAGTTGAAAGGATATTAGTATCTAAGATGACAAATTCCAACCTCTGACTGGAATTTTGCACCAAACAATCAAACTGTTTTTAAAATTAAAAGAGAAAATTCATTATTAGAATTGATATTTAGTTTTTTTTTACAACATAATACACATTAAATGTTGCACAGCATGCTTTTTCTGGAAGTTTCTTATTAAAACATGTCATGTGATGTAAAAAAATGTCTTTAAATATTGTGATCACGCGTTCCGATTTTTTCTCTGAAGTTTATTATCAGTGGCGCGTGCGCTGTAGACGAACCTGTGAACAATCTGTTACTATGGAAACGATAACGAGCGTATTAATATAAACCCACGCCACTGACAGAGCTGCTGTTACAGAGAATTAATCAACACCTTTTGAGCAATCAGCCAATCAGAGCGCAGGACTTGGCGGCGCTGCGGGTGCGAGATCACTCTCTGGTAATCTCCGGTTTGTGTGGGTTTAGTTTGACGAGCGTGCGCTGGAGATGTTCTGTGTCGTACAAGAGATCAAGAAAAACAATTATGTTCTCAGGACTGTTTTTACAAACACACACACACACACACACACACACTGCTTGGGATAGACAAACAGAAAGCGCTTGATGTTCGTCCTGCTCTGATGTGGAAGCTTTGATTCGGGTTTGTAGACGAGTCAGTAGCTCGTGCTGGAGTTCTGCCACGGCTTCATATTCTGATACGGATCTTTAAGAGCTTTGAATTTTGAACCCGGACCAAAAATTCCTGCTCGAGGCGCCCCTTTTTTTTCCAGAACGTTCCACAGGACTTTTTTTTTTACTTGTTTTTCTTCTCTTGAATTTATTATCATTAATCAAAAATCCTGGCTGCTGATGCTCTCTCATAAAGTCTCATTACGCACAGACGTGAAGATAAACGACCGCTTTAAACACGCCTAATTGGGACAGGAATAAAAGATAAAAACGTTTCTCTGAATGTTGAATGAAATGAAGAGAAGGAGAACGCTGCGAATGTGTTTTTCACTTCACGCTCTGCTAGTCCATAAATCATGACACATAATTCCATCAGTCGTACTTTTTTCTCTCTCTCTGTCTCATCTGGTTTGGACATGTACAGCACCTGAGATGTGCGGTGTGAAAACTTGTGCCTCTCCAACACGTTCTTTGCATACTCTCTGTATCACGATGGCCTTCGCGAGATAACCGCCGTGATGTGTGTCAGCGTTACCGCCATTTTGTTTCCCCGTCACGTTTGTTGGTTCGAGCGAGCCGACGTGTTTTGCCAACATGTAGGCCGGACTGCTGCTTGTAAACATTCCAAGAAGAGCTCGGTAAAGCTCGAAGGGAACATCACTAGACACTGAGATTAGCGCAGCACCGAGACAAACCTCGAGAAAACACTTGAAGTGTGGCGTCCGGGACACGAGGAGCCAGCGTTCTGAGCGAGCTTTAGCAACCGCGCTCTTTGAAGGTCGCTCGCGTGCATTCCGCAGCGTGTGTTGTGGGATTGTTAAGCATCCGAGAACCCCATATGATACTTTCCCGCGCTTGTGTGTGGGGTATAGTGGTCCCTCATGCACGCTTCACACTCCTCCTGCATATCAATCAGGGTCTGAAGTGAAGTGGCGCTAGACGTGAAACGTTTAGAACATTAAAGCAAAACCACTTTCTTTTCCCTTTCTTCTTTTTTTTTCCTTTAACCTCTTCTATCTTATGCAACTTCACAAGATGAATCGCTGTCCTTCTGCCAACCGTTCAACATTTCATAAAACATAAACAACAAACAATACTGTAAAAAATGGTTCTAAAATTATAAAATCAGAAGCAGAAACAGAGAAAGTAAAAATTATTCTTGAATCAAGTCTAATATTTGGTTAAACTTTTTTTTCCATTTAAAATTTTCATCCACAATTAGAAATTTTGCAAAAGTGAGAAATGTCTAAGTGGACTTGTCTAAGTTTTTGTGTCTTTTTATATATATATATTTATTTTTTTGATGACTGCAGGAAAAATCTAAACATGTTTTGAGTTCAGCAAAGATTTTAAGAAAACCATTTAAAAAATATATATATATATATATATATTCCTGAAAAGCAGTACAATTTTTCTTTAAAAGAAAATCACAGATTCCACAGATGAACCACTTAATTATTTTTTGTTTTTCAGTTTTATTTATTCCTGTTTGTCTAGGTAAGTATACTTTAATATTAGTATGTAATGAAAAGAAAATAATTCTTTTAAATGGATATTTTAACTTGGCATCTCGCATCAAACTGTCATTTATTTATTATTTGAATTTATTATTATAAACAATGTTCAAACAAACACTGTAAATGTATAAATCTAAGGCTTTATTCTGAACATAAATGCGTTCATGAGAGAGAAAAAAATAATTGTTGCTGTGGTGTAAAAGAAATAAAACACTAATAGAACGCACTTTTACAGGAAAATAATCAACTACATGATTGTAACAGTGACTCCTTCATTATAACAGATCATCACTCAGTATTTTACTGTAACACACACACACACACACACACACACACACAGAATGTTCATTACATCATTCAAACCTCAAAAGTTAATTTTCCTATAATGAAGTGTAAATCAGTTTTTCGTCCCTCGGTTGTGAACTACAGGAATAAAACCCTCGAGTCCTGCAGGTTGTTACGGCTGAACCTTTGAGCTACAGCGTGCCTTTAAAGTCATGGATTTAGTTATGGATTTGATCGGCCCTGTCATGACGACAGCTCGCTGTTTGAAACGACACGAATTCCCTCAGAGCGACCTGATAGGATAAAGACTACAGTCGGAGCAGGGGTTGTCTCAGGGTTGCATCTGTGGAGCGCTCTTGTTAATAATTAACACTCCTGCAGGCCCTGCGGCGTGTGACGTGATGCCCGTGATTTCACTTTCATACCAATGCCATGACAAAACAAACAGACAAACGGTCCACCTGGTTAAACTCAGGGTTACAGTTATATTTAATCATAACAGCTCAACTTTCATCCTTTTCTAAAAAGCGATAGTGTTTATAAGGACAAAAATATTGTCAGTAGGACAGCTGTTTATCTCATCAAAAAATAAATTAATAAAGATTTCTGTAGTTCAGACTGCAGGGGGGAAAAATTATATTTCCCATGAGGCAGAGCCAATCTGGGCAAAAAATCACACAAAGTGTATACAGTAGCTATAAATTAGCTCGGACCAAAACTGAGTTCTGGATGAGATCTAAAGTAGATGTGTAAGAAAAAAAAAAACTAATCTGTAATGAGCATTGGCTTCATGATTTCCATCAGATTCCTGACTGTTTCCATTAGAAATTTTCGAACTGCTTTGAAATCCCATCAGAATTCCATCATTTTCTAAACAGCAGAAAGTAGAACCAAACATGGACCTCATTAGGAACAACTCATTCCATTACAGGAACAAACCTTCCATTAAGACCACCAGAAACCCATTTAACCTCAGGACAAAGACAACTTTCCATGAAGCCTTTCTTTACAATCCTCGAGAAACACATTAAAAATTCCCATTAAACTGTTATTAAGACCAACAAAACACTTTAAATTCTCAGTACAAACAAAACTTTGCATTACATATACATTACAGACCACGATGCACATATCAAACCGCATTAGAAAAAAACATTAAAGCCCAATTACAGACCACTACAAACACGTTAACCCTCAGTATAAACAACATTCTACATTAAACTTCCTTTACAGTCCGTAACATATACAATAAACCCCATTAGGAACTACAGTACATTCTCCATTAAACATTTATACAGACCCACCAGAAACACTTTAAGTCTCAGTACAAGCAACACTTCCCATTAAACTTCCATTACAAATAACCAGAAACACAATAAACCCCTTAGAAACAACATATTCCCATTAAACCACATTTACACATGTACACACCCCCAGAAATATGGTAAAACCACAACAGGAACAATATGGCGGCATGGTGGCTTAGTGGTTAGCATTGTTGCCCTGCAACTCCAGGTCCCAGGTTCGATTCCCGCGTTCGGTCTGTGTGCATGGAGTTAACTTAGCTTGTGCATGAAGGTAACCCACCATGCTTGGTGGGTTTCCTCCAGGTTCTTTGGTTTCTTCCTCCAATCCAAAAGCATGCAGATTAGGTTAATTGGCGTTTCCAAATTGTGGGAAGTCCTAACACAGTTGTACAAATGGAAATAAATACAATTGTCCTCATTGGCTTCCAATGGTTACCATTGGCCTCCACGGTCCCTAGTTGGACTACAGAGGTTCCTAGATGGATGGATGGAGGATCAATATATTCAACTAAACAGTTCCTCTACAGACCAAATGAAACACTTTATATCTCAGTCCAATCAACACATTCCAATAAAGTTCAGTTGTTAATCAGGACAAACACATCAAACTTCAATGCAAAAACAAATATTCCATTGAACGCCCCCATTACAGACCACCAGAAACCAAACAAACCCCATTAGGAACACAACATTTCATTATACCTCCATTCCAGACCAAAAAGATCACATTAAACCTTAATATATTCACCACCAGGCCACCAGAAACACATTAAACCAAAATACAAACAAATGCATTCCCATTAAATCACCATTAAAGACCAACAGAAATACAGTAAAACCTAACACAGTCTGTTAAACTCTCATTGTAGATGATTAGAAAGACATTAAACTTCATTTGGAACAACACATTGCTATTAAAGTTTAAGAGAAACAGCTTCAACCTCATTATAAACAACTTTTTAATTATATATATATTTTTTTAACTGCAGACTTTCAGAAATACATTACAGCCCACAAAGAACAGGATATTTCCTACATTACATACCACCTTTAAATCACACATTAAATTAAACCACATTCAGTTTATTCAATCAATACATTACATGTCACAACTTACACAATAAACTCCTATTAAACACCAGTAGAACACATTAAACACATTAAACACATTAGAAACAATACATTGTCAGTAAGGTACCATTACAGACCATGAGAAATGCATTAGTAAATGAATAACAGCAATTCGTTAACAATTAAATGTTGACTTGATTAAATGTACTTGTTAAAGGAAAGTCATCATGCTTTTCGTGTATTTACAGTTAGACCTCATAAGAACCTGTAACATAATTAATGGAAAAAAATATGTTTCATCATTTCTTCCTGCACCACAACCCCCCCCCCCTCCACCATCCCACCTCTAGATTTTGTTTTCGAGCTGGTTAGCATGAACATACTGCATGTGCAGGAGATGGAAGATTGATAGCATAATGACTGAGCGCACATGGTTTAGTAATTGAAACTGGCAGTATCAGCTTAAATTGTTTCATGGCTTTCTGCTACGATACATTTAAAACAGGCCCGGGCAAGATGGTCGCGAGACAGGAAAGAAAGCCTCTTACATTTCAAAACGTTCCTGGAAAACATGACAACATCTCATTGTAGGAAAAACACAATGTCACCTTTCATACAGAGATCAACATCGAGGTCATGAATAAGATAAAACTACAGTATATAATGCACATAAGGGCAGAGAAGGGTGAGGGGGACTCAATTAAACATGTAACTAGATCATTAAAATTATCCTCAAGTTTAAAATTAATAAAGTGTTTAAAATATTCAGGCTTTCAATTTGCACAGTTATTGTAGCTACTTATAAAAGTTTGAGTTGTAGGTGGGGTTAAGGGCAGGGTTGGTTGAAATCAGTTAGGGTTGTGGATGGGGGGGGGGGGTGTATGAACTTCAGGATAATATCTGTGCCTTTTCTTACAAAGACAAGCATCTAAAATAAACGTTTAGGGTTGTGTTTAGGACCAGGACCAAGGGCAGAGTTAGGACCAGAGTTTGCGTTCGTAGCCTTTCTAACAATTCAGCAAAACGTTGGGTTGTAGGCGGGGTTAAGGGTCAGATGTCAACAATGATGTGGCTGTGGGCGGGGCTAGTGTTTATACATTTTCATATAACATAACAGAACAGTATTTTGGGCGGGGATAAAGGCGTGGTTTACGGCAAAGTTAACGTTTTTAATATCACACCTTACGACTTCATGTTCAATAAATTAAAACAGGTTAAACTGTGGGTGGGGCTAATTGGTTGGGGTTAAAGATGGCATTAGTGTTTAGACCACTTCATTGTTTCTGCCATCAGTCCACGGTTAGGTTTGTGATCATGGCTCATGTTTCTATCATGAAAATGAAATCTTATGAATTTAAATTGAAATTATTTTTATAATTAAAGAATCTTAAATATATGAAAAATTATTATTTTATATTATTTATTTGGATGATTTAAACATTGTAATTAATACTAGAAACAATTCCTGAAAAAATTGTATAGTAGGAGCACACGGATGTATCGATTTTCCTGGGAAAAACTGTTAAACCATTAATTATTAGGGCCCAAGCACTATGACATCAGCCCTATTATGTCATAGTGTGTGAAGGGCCCTATCGTTTTTCTAAGGATTTTTTTTTCAAACATCCGCCTTATTGGAGGTTTTAAACACATGCTCAAAACCTCATGAAAATCACCACACTGGTTGGAATCTGCTGCCATTAGGATGCCTGCGAGTCTGGGCCATAAGCGTGGCTCAGGGTCTGTACAGGAGAATTTGCTGCATAGC
>JAOVVA010000019.1:726886-739852 GCA_028565275.1 Leiocassis micropogon
AATTGAATTGAATTGAATTGAATTTATAGATCTCATTTTCTTTTCATTTTGTGAAGCTGCTTTGAGACAATGACCATTGTTAAAAGCGTTATATAAATAAAATTGGATTGAATTGGATCATTGGGCTGAACAGTTTTTACTATGTACTGTATGTCATGGGCTCTACTCAACAGGAAGTCCGTTATTTTGGGTCGTTTGCAAAACACACGCAATAGATTTTGTTAAACTCCTCCTAGAGGATTTATACGATCGCAATTACAACCTGGGCCTATATGATCGCAAGATGCAAAATTGTGAAGGGATTTTTGATATCTCAAGCAGTTCAGCCGTAACGTGTCCTTATGGCAAAAAGTGGTTAATAACTTATGTATAACTTATAATATATTATATACGTAACATATAGTTATATAATATATCCTAATGGTAACCTCTACAAGCTCAATATGAGTGATGTCAATTTGAGTGACATCACACTGAACGTCATAGTGTGATGCATTTTTTCCAGCATCTGGGGCTTTTTCACAGAGCTCGTTTGCCTGAGTGGCGATGGTGCAGGTGCTTGGGCCCGCTCATCGTTGCTTGCAACTATATTTTGTTTTTGGAGCCATGTCATGAGACAAAGGTGGGGATTTAGATATACGTTTTGTGGCATGTGTGCAAAGTTGAGCTTCTGAGATTCAGCAACACGGTGTTGTTTTTTTCCTGCTCCACTGTGTCTTGACTCTAGAAGGCAGTTCATTTCCTCTGGAGCATTTTCGAGCATGTCTTTGGCTGGTTATGAGGAGGTTAATCATTTTTGATTTACATGTTTTTTTTTTTCAACAAAATAGAAATTTTTGACGCGTTTAACCTGACTTGTTGTAGTTTCTGATCAGACACAAGCGAGCTAAGGCCACTTCACTTCCGTACCCTGAGGACACGCCTAGTAATAAAAATGCAGAGAAATAGCAAAGTTGGTCAAACCTGTTTTTTTTTCAGAATTTTTGAGGGAAAAAATGCATATATAATAATAATAATAATAATAATAATAATAATAATTAGGTTAAATTAGGTTTAAGTTAATTTATTCTTAAATAAATAAGAAGGCATTAAACTCCGCCCACTCCACAACCATCTCATCCTATACAGTATAATTTCTAAAGAGCTAGATTCCTGATCTGTATGTAATTATGAAATACGCACCAGTTTCCTTTATAAAGCTTAAAACCAAACTTAATATAGTGCAAACAGTGCTTTTTTCTATTTCATGGCATTTTACTTTTTTTTTTTTACTTTTTCTTCAATAATTAGAGGAGGAATGCTGATCACTGCTGCTTTAACTGATTTTATGCCAAAAAATGGCATACATTTATATATATATAGCATATAGCTATGCTAATGAGCCTTTGTTTGATAAAATATGTCTAAATTAAATAATTTTTACATAGATTAGACAGGTTGAATTAAAGTATTTATTTTTATAGTGAGGACAATATCAAGAGACAGACTTAAATATTTGTTGAAAAAGCATGTTTTAATTTTTTGATCACAAAAAAAGAATTTAATATTTGTAGAATTTTATCTGTTTCATCTTAATATCTGTTTATCTGTTTCATTTTAATAACATACAATGAAAGAGAAAAATATTTTACTCATTTTGCATGATTTTGAACAGATCTTGTGATTTACAACTAAATTTAATAAACATTTTATAGCACATGGTTTTAGACTACAATTAATGCACTTAGACTTAAATACCCTGGCCTCTGTTCCTGCGGTACCTAAGCAGTTCAGAGAGAGGTCAAAGGTCATGCTCACTGTTAGAGCAGGCCAGCTGGATGCAGTGCTCAGTCATGGTAATGGCGGAACTGAACAGGACAAAAGGTGCAGGAGTAAAGCCAGATGCATCTTTGTTACCCGACCAACAAAGGATGTAATAGCAAGCTCCGCCCCCCTTGGCGATCCGTATTAACCTGTAACCACGGCTATCGAGCTTCGCTAGCTGCACGTCAGATTCTTTTACAAGCCCGGGAACTTTGAGAAGGTTACAATGGGCCCTAAAGGCAGGGTTCAACAGAGGCAAATTAAAAGTTTGTCATTGTTGGAGGAGCGTCCCGGGTTTCACAGCCGTCCTCGTCCGTTTGTGTGTCGACTCAGAGGAGGTGTCAAAGTCAAAAGGACGGCTTTCAAACCGTGTCCCAGAGGAGGAAAACGACACCGGTGCCAACGCTAACTCCACCGCCGTCCTCTGTTGTCAATAGCGTTTCAGGAGTCGAATGTAGCGCGGTGACATTCTCAGCCTAAAGTGAGAGGTGACCTAACCCGGATCCTTCTCTCGGGACAGAGCCGGGAGACGACAGCAGCACCAGGGTGGGAAGAGCTATGAGCCTGAATAGCCATTAGCAGGACGTTATGCCGGGCTGTAAAGACATTACCACTACACACACACACACACACACACACACAAAGGTTATTAGCCACATTGTCTTTACACTGCTGTTGTTAAAGCCTCATTAGCAGCTAATGCGCAGCTCAGCTTTAACAACCCAAGACTGTGTTTTGTTTAAATGTTATAAATCCATTAACCATTAGAGGCTCGATTTGCTTAAGAGAAGCTCAAAAGTCCTGAATAGATGTCTTTAAAACTTCTGGCTGCAAATCACAGGTTTATATTAATGCACTCATTCTAATACGTTATCGTTTCCATAGTAACAGCTCATTCACACGGATGAGTGCGCTGGACGCTCCACTGATCATAAACACATGAAATTAAACCGTGAAGTTTTCCTTAATAGAGACAGAAGGAGTCTCCAGTGCCAGGGCTTTGTGGGAACTTTAAGTTTTCAGACCAACTTCAGGATGGAGGAGATTTCCCACGTCACTCTTTCATTTGTCTTTTAAATGTCAAGAGAAAGAGATGAAGAGGTGCTGCTGAGCGAGGACAGGAACTCTCAAGAACATTAAATTTGACGATAAAGAGATTAAAGAGCCGAGTGTGTCATTCTTTAATGGACTAAATATTGCTAGATACTAAATCAACTTCAGGGTGGTTATGTAACTCATAATACCCTGTTATACACACACACATATATACACACACACGTTTTTATATCTTATTAGAACATCTTCTCAGTATTTACTTGGAAAATGTTTTTCAAAGGTTCTGTAAGGGTTCATTAGACAGTAAACTGGTCTTATAACATCTTGTGCTTTAAACAATCCTGGCGATGGTGAAATCTCAGATAAAAAGGTTGCTGAACAGGAGGAATTTGTGGCTCTCGGAACATTGCGGCAGTGATTACATGCCCACATTACTCATTCATTCTCTATATCGCTTATCCTGTACAGGGTCGCAGGAGGGCTGGAGCCAATCCCAGGGTACACAGCGTGTCCACCAAGCACAAGGAGAACATGCAAACTCCACACACACACACACACACACACACACAGACCCGAGACGAGAATCGAACCCTTGATTTGACTGTTTGTTAATTGTTGCACAGTCCAGTGTTTTTTGACTTAGAGAAGTTATTTTGTTGTTCTTGCTGTTTAACCGCAGGCACGTTGAACAGTTGATGAACCAATTACAACACAATTTTACAAATGCGACTGTAAAACATTTATTCATACTTTTTAACAGAAACATCATTGCACTGCTCATAATAAGTTTCTCTTGACTCCTTGCCCAGGACTGGAACCCAGGCTGTGGAGGTTAGAGCACTGAATTACAACCTCCGGTCCACTGTGGAACCTGATGATGTTGTATTATTTCTGCAAGAGCAGAAAAGTAAAAATAAAACTACACTACAACTGCAATTCATCAAACGATTCAATTAAAAAGCCACCAAAACAAACCAACAAAAACAACCCTAGCATGGGCAGTGGGAGCGTGTACAGGATGTTCAGGTGTGTGCGCAATTATATTTAACCTTCTGTCAACCTGGACATTCTGCAGTTTGGAGGTTGTGTGAACGATAAATTACGTGGCATAAATGCTGCAAGTAAAGGTTGATATTCTGTTGCTCAGGCGTTGCTTTTGCATTGATTTATTCACCGTTATCCCAAGATCCTATTATTAATGTAATTCTAATTTTCCAAAACAAAGCATCAGATGATAAAAATATCAAACTTGTCATTACAGAAGAACTAAAACACAACTTTAAATGAATTATTAACGTTTCAATTTAAATAGTTTCGTCTTGGAATTTTGGAAAATGTTTTGTAGCCATACAGCAAAATGTCAAAGAAAAGCTTTAACAATTTAACTTACAGAGAACGTATTAAGAAAAAAATTCCTAGCACACTAGCATATTTGTAAATGGTAGCGTTTTCTTGCAAGTTAGCGCTTAAAGCTATCAGTAGGCTGTTACTGACTGCCTCACGTGCTATCAGTGTTCATGTTTGCTAACGAACTAATTTCTGCTAATCAGATCATGTTGAACACTAAATGGAAAAAAACAAGCTAACTCTTACACTGTTCGATTAAAACTAACAGCTAAAGTGAATTAATGTAGTCAGAAAACTTGACTGTTACAAAAAAAATATCTATTTTGCTAAGATGGAACATTCTGGAAGTTTGATGTGATTTAGAACCCAGTGTAGTCAAGGAGCTGAGCACTGGAATGTTCCAGAAGCCACCATCTCGGATCACATTTTTTTATCAGTATGGTATGGCTCCGCCCCCATAAAACCCCGCCTTCATGGTGAAAGCAAAAAGTATATTTACCCATTTTTTAACACCACTTGAAATTGCAGCTTTTTTTTAATTTTTTTTTTACAATATTATTTATGTAAAATAAAGTAAAAATAGGCAGCAGGAACAGTAAATAAATATTTGAGTCTAAATGTAGAGATTTTTATTTATTTTTTTTTCCACTGCTTTATGTTTGGGATAAACACTGTTTTCTTGCTGTTATAGTAGAATAATCAGCGACAGCGTGGTGCGATGGAGCAGACCTACTGTTCCCACACCGAAGCTGATTGTTTTCCTCTTACAGCACACCCCGAAGCCTCTGTACCTGTGCAGGAGAACCTGAGCGCTACACACAGAGCGCTCTCTGTCAGCCCGAGTGTAACTAACATGATTAATTACTCGGTGTGTTTTGTTGACTCGGAGCTGATTTTAAGAGGAATACGCAGGTTGAAACAAGTCTCGACTGCATCCTGCTTCTGTCACGGCCTTAATCACTCATGTGTTTAAAAAAAAGCAACAATAAAACATAGGATATTACACTTTTACTTCCTCTTACCAAATATGAATTCATGTCTTTGGGAACATGTATGAACTCGTGTATAAGACACGCTTCGGAAAATAAACACCAAAAAAAAAGATTTTATTGTTAGATATCTGACAATCTCAGACAGTCATGCAACACACTTCCTGTTTGAGACTTTCTTCCTTTTATGGACTAAAATATACACAGTTAGGAAATGCCCACATTCCCATATTTACATTTACGGCATTTAGCAGATGCCCTTATCCCGAGCGACTTGCATTTTATCTCATTATTTATCTGAGCAGTTGAGGGTTAAGGGCCTTGCTCGGGGGCCCAACAGTGGTAGCTTGATGGTGGTGGGGTTTGAACCTGTGACCTTCTGGTCAGCAGTCCAATGCCCTACCTTCTTAAAACAAGAAATGTATTGTTCATGAAAATCTAGATAGTTGGGAAAATGTTTGTAACCCGACATTTTGTGCACGCTTGCATACAAAAAGTCTCATTAACGTAAATATCTACTGATCATCTTCAGATCGTTTGTTGAACTTACTGTATTTTTATATAAATATAAGTTTAAATCACTAATTATTTTCAGCTACACACCAATTCAATGATAATTTTGAAAGCAATTTTAAAACCAATACCAAAACAAAACCAAAAGCAGACTAGCTATCAAAATATTGGCACCCTAATTAAAATGTCTATTTATGGCAGACGTTGCTTTGTAACAGCTGAGCTCATCCTTGTCTCATCGTCTCTGCCGTTTTATCCTGTATGCAGAGTCATGTGGGGCCTGAAGCCTATCCCAGGTGACTAGGGCACAAGCCTGGACAGTGTACCAATCTATCGCAGGGCAATCACACACTAAAAGAGCAATTTGGAATTAGCCTAATCTCCATGTACCTTTAGCAGACACGCTTATCCAGAGCAACTTACATTGTCTGATTATACATCTGAGCAGATGAGTTAAGGGGACGCAGCTCAAGGGCCCAACAGTGGAAACATGGTGGTTGTGGGGTTTGAACCTGGGAGCTTCCAAAATGGAGTCCAATGCCTTAACCAATGAGCTACCTAGCCCACCTAGCCCATGTCTTTGGACACTGGGAGGAAACCAGTGTACCCAGAGGAAACCCACCAAGCACAGGGCGAACATGCAAACTCTCCATGCACACCGACCCAAGGCAGGAATCGAACCTGGAACCTGGAGGTACAAGGCGACTGAGCTGCATTACTAAGAGATTTATCACATACCATACTGAGGAAGCGTTCTGTCACAGATTGACATTTTCAGCACTCTGGTTCTGAGGACGGGGGTGTGTTTATATGCAAATGCCTAAAACACGCTTAGGTTATGTTCACATCTCATACCACATTGTTCAATTCCGATTTTTTGGCCAGATCATATTTGCGCGAGCAAAAACGTATTGAGGTGCGCATGCGTGCTGTTTCAAAGGACAGATGTGTTTGCATTAGAGTCAGATAAAAGTCACATGTAATTATGAACATGAACCGTCATAACATGCAAAACTGATCTGACCGAAAAAACAGGAATGAACAATGTGGCTTGTGATGTGATGTGCCTTATAGACATGCCATGAACCCTGTTGGACATCACAGGAAGGAGCATGATGCTGTTTTACTCCAACGAACATCAGAGGCTTTGTTTAAATGGTTTACTGTCGGGTGCCAATACTTTTGAAATTAGTCTTTTACTAGGAAATATTTTGTTGAAATCATACACAGCTGTGTGTTTAAAACTCAAATGATCACTGATCTGTTTTATAATTTTAGGACGGGTGCCAGTAATTATGGAGTGGATTGTGTATTCAAACTGTAAGTATCTGATTAAATCAGTTTAAATCCTCTGTATTTTCAGCAGGGATTAGTGTTCATCTGATCCAACCACATAACACCGAGGGGAGACGATGGCTGGCGTAAACATCTGCTTTTGAAGCACAGAGTCTTCAGAAACTCGTCTGATGTTACGAGGATTAAAAGATTTAAGAATCACTCATGGAAAAGAAAAAAGAAAAGCAGCTCCATGATAATGACATCTTTAACACAAGAGGCTCTTCTAAGTAAAGGAACTCTGCACAGTTTATATTTCAAATAAATCTTTTTTATTGATTTAGGAGGAACCCCCCCAACTTTATTATTATTATTATTATTTATTTATTTATTTATTTATTTTCAGATTTGGCTTTACTCTATTGTAATGTATTTTTTGTTTAAGTTTATTGTAGATTTCTGACCCATAATTTACAGGTTAGCCATTTGGTTTGCTAATTTTAATAAGCTAAATAAGTTAATAAGCAGTTAAACTAGTTATCCTGCTGATTTAAATAAGGTTAGCTTTAAGTTAAATGCTCTTTTGATTTCAGTCTTTTACCTAATGGTGAGCAGTTTTGTTTAGATTAATAGCTAAATGAGAGCTAGCTAAAAGTTGAAGTTAACACTCATTCACTAAATCATCTTCTATACCACTTTATCCTGTATTCAGGGTCACGGGTGGCCTGGAGCCTATCCCAGGAGGCTTAGGGCACGAGGCGGGGTAGACCCTGGACAGGGTGCCAATCCATCACAGCGCACACACATATACACACAGTCACACACTCATTCACATACTACAGTTAATTTGGGAACGCCAATTAGTCTAAAGAGGGGCATGCAATCTCCATGCACAAAGAGACGAGAATCGAACCTGGACCCTGGAGGTGCAAGGCGACAATGCTAACCACTACACCACCATGATCAATTAGATATTAGTTATTGCCAGTTAGCTAGCTAAGCTAGATAATATTAGCTTAGAGTTTTTTTGCTTATTTTGATCAAACTTTAAACTTTCTTTTATTTATTAACTGCTTTGCTGAGGACCCCAGCGTCTTGCAAACCCCAAGAAAAAAAAACAATAATCAACCTCCATCATTTGCTGTGTTTCAATCAGCAAGTAGTAGTAAGAAATCAGCCATGTTAAATATAATTCCAAACCACAGGGAGCGAGACTGCGCAGTTCCAAGCTAACTATGAGAGGCAAAGGAAACAAGTGAACAAGAGGGCATCATTTTGCAAGTGTATACGCACAATTTCCCATCTTGTTGGAGGGTGAGAAAATAATATTATCAAGGATGACGTTAATATTAATATGACACAATTAGAATTGATTTAATCATTAAATTTTTAGTATTACATAGGCTAATGATCTGTAAAGAAATGTGCAGTAATCATTTCTCTGTACCAGCATACTGAATCCGTTCCTGAGGCGAGTACTTACTGTAAGGTCAAAAAATAATTTCCATAGGAAAATAATGTAAATGCAGATAATCCATTCCAGCTGCCCAAAATATTACCAGTATTAACAATTTCAAACATTAAAACATTAAAGCAATCAAAACATTTAGAAAAGACATGTAATAAAAGTAAAATATGATATAAATATTAATAGACATTAAACCTCACTTAACCTTAATCTATGATTCCTCTTTGCACCGGCTGCTTTAAAAACCAAACTGAAAGCGGCTCCCTTTTCTTCTTGCTACCGTCCTTGAGAACCTTATTGGGACCTATGGAGCTAAGTCTTCACTAAATCTTACAGAAAAAACACCCACAAAAATATGTAAACTCGCTTCACTTGGCTTTCCACTTTCCGTTCGCTTGTGTGCCGAAAATGCTTTGTATGCCGAGGCAATTATTTTTTTTTAATTTCAGTTCAAATTTAAGGCAAAAATTCGTATAATGAGGTAGAACTGTAGTTTATTTACAAGTTATACAAATTTCAATAGTATACATTTTACAATGGTATCTGCTTTTGTTTGAATAAATATTCAATATTTAATTTCTGCAGTGTGAATTTTCACAGTAGCAGCAACAGGTATCCGAGGTGACCTGGTTACCATGGTAACGCACAGAGGAAGCGATGCCTGCACCGTTGACGTCACAGGGTGTTCCGAATGATGGAATTCCCCAAAATACAAACATAGCCCTTACTTAAACCTTAACCTTGATGCTAAAACCAAACTCCTGCCTTAAATCCCCCTGTATAATGTGGAGCTCTGCAGTATGATGGAAGCTGCCTGAGGTCCTGATGGTACTGTTTATTTAATCGGGTAGGTCGAGTCTCCACTTCTGTTTCCATGGTTGAGAAACATCATCTCTGAAGTTAGCATGATCTCATATTCTGTTTAAATTAATTCTTACTGAAATGTCTAGACACCTCTGGTGTATGGTACTGTATGTTTCCATGATACGATGCCATTTGATATGTTCCCTCACATGTGAGCGTATTATACAGAGAGACATACAGCAAGGCAGAGTGACCAAAAAACTCCTTTGATGATTTTCCACCAAAGATCTATTATGCAAATAGATAGCTGGAGAACATGTTTTTCTTCAGGTTTCAAAAAAAAAGATATAATAATAAATGATCTTTTTAATTATGCATAAATGTTTTAAAAGAAAGGTTAAACAGTCATATGTA
Source organism: Leiocassis micropogon (assembly GCA_028565275.1). Classification (NCBI taxonomy): domain Eukaryota; kingdom Metazoa; phylum Chordata; class Actinopteri; order Siluriformes; family Bagridae; genus Leiocassis; species Leiocassis micropogon. The sequence continues at coordinate 736,556 of JAOVVA010000019.1, forward strand.
ATGTTTTAAGTTTCCAGATTTATAATCTTTACTGTCTAAGCATTTAAAAAATATATTTACAGTTAAAGTTTCAGTGTTTTTCTCTTCATGTTGCATGTTTTTTTGTTAACTGCATTAGGAACTGTGATTTTTATGGATGCAGTAGAACCGTTAAACACACACCGTCCTCTTCTTCTTTGCTGGTGGTCTGCGGCGGATATTAACTCCAGGTAGAGGTGTTAATGAGACGAGCTCGGAGACTTCCCGGGAGTGTCCGTGTCCTCCAGCGGCTCGTTCTCAGGTCCGTGTCCTGAGGTTATTCAGTGTCTTTCTCTCATCACGAGCTTTTCAACACCTCTTTTCATTTACCAAAAACCTACCATTAAAACCTACACTTTCTCCCAGGGCCTCTGCTTCTGTACTCAATACCACTTTTCTTAAAAAAAATGTAAAAACTTTCATGTTAAAAATGTAATAACAGAGCTGTTTAAAGATACGGTATCTTTATTATTCTGAAGCTCGTGGCCAGAAAAGTGAAAACAGAGGAATAAACTTTAATTATTAATGCAGGATTTAAACCACTGTTTCTGGTTGGAATAAATATTTGCCAATTTGGCTAAAGATTATCCCTTATTTATTTTACCCCTGTTATTTATTTCATAATGTTAAAACTTTTAACTGTGAAAGAATTTTATTTACTCATTTGTTAAACAAAGGCATGTTTCAGATTGATTTTCCTTCTTCAGCCGTCACTCACATTCCTTTACTAAATGATTAACATGTAAAATAATTCACTATATTTGAAACACCCTGCGTTCGAGGACAAGTCCAAGCCGAAATATGATTAATTTGAGTCTCATATATTAATAAAAAAACAAGCTGGAGCTTGTGGAGAGACATCTCACACTTCTTGGTTACTCCAGGAAGTGAAATGTTATCGCTGGTTTCTTCTTGGTATGAATTGATTCTCTGGTGTAATAACAGCGACTGGACAGGTGAGATGAATTCAGATCCTCAGGCTAATTCCTTTTTTGTACAGTTAAAAGGCACCATTTCCCCACATGCATTCTGTCCAAAGAGACAAGGGATGTAAAGAATTAAAATTTTACAAAAACATGATGAATAAAAATGAAACTTTATACAGTTTTAATCTGAGTCAAAGCTCAACACCAGTTGATTAAAAATACAGTCTTAAAAATAAAGACTTAAAAATAAAAACATATGTTGCATGTAATTTAGGACCCAAACTGTAAAAATGATTATTAAAATTAAATATTTACATTATATAAACTATTCATACTGCAATAGAGCTTTTTATTTGTCAGAAATCACTGACAGAACATATTGTGTAATCTTTTAAAATATAAAAATGTTATAAAATCTTTTTTTAGAACCTAACCCTTAAATCCCCCTGTATAATGTGGAGCTCTGCAGTATGATGGAAGCTGAGTTTTAACCCTGTTTAAACTTCACCACAACTTTATCCCTGACCTGTCTGGTGTGTTCCTTGGGCTTCAAAATGCTTTTGTTCACTAATGTTCTCTAACAAACCTCTGAGGCATCACAGAACAGCTGTATTTATACCACATACTGTATATTATACAAAAAAAATATAATAAAAATAGTCCAAATAGTTTAGGTGCATAGGATGTAAAAGGTAAAAACACACACACTGATCATCAATTATACACCTGGAGACAAGATCACTGAAAACAACACAGATACGATTTAGATACAATGCGGATAAGGCATAGATACGATGCTGATACAGTGTAGATACAATGTGGATACGGTCTAGATATGACACGGATACAGTGTAGATACGCAGATACGACGTGGATACGGCGTAGATGCCACGCGGATACTGCATAGATACAATACGGTGTAGATACAATGCAGATAGGGTGTACATATGATGCGGATACGGTGTGGATACAATGCGGATACACCATAGATACAATGCAAAAATTGCGTACTGTAGATATGATGCGGATACGGTCTAGATATAATGCAGATATGGCATAGATACGATGTGGATACAGGCATAAATGCGGCTACTACGCATATGCAATGCGAATATGGTGTAGATACGATGCGGATCTGGTGTAGATAAAATATGGATTTGGTCTAGATACGATGGGGATATGGAATAGATATGATATGGATACGGTGTAGACCTGATGTGGATATGGTGTAGTTACAGTACAATGTGGATATTGTGGTATTTAGGAAGCCTGTCTCACTAACAGTGTGTGATGTGCGACAAACTCATAAACAACTGCGTTTCTGCACCTGAGGTCATGTTTCAACTTTGTTACACAGTGTGTGTGTGTGTGTGTGTGTGTGTGTGTATGAAAGCAAGCCAGTCGGGCAGGTTTGCTTCAATTATTTGAAAAATTGCTTTAGTCCCCGAAGGCCAGTGAGAGGAGAAGCGGCTGCGGAGTTATGTGAGCTGACATGTGAACTGACACGCCATCGCTCCAACACCTCTGCTTTCTAACCGCGCAGTTCTTTATCAGACGTGTGTAACCTCGACACGTTTGAAATCTGCACGTATTAAATACGTCAACAACCACAACATGTCCACGATGGAGGACAGCAGTCCCAGATGAACAAACGTCTCTGTCTTTGTTTCCATGGTGACATACTGTATGACTTACCATGTTACCAACAATGGTACAAAGTATTTGTTAGTAAATGCTTTATACGAGTCATGTCAGAGATTTAAACCATTAGCCATTTACAGTTTTACAGCATTTTTTTCTCAACATGTATGTGTTTCTATTTAAAAGTAAATTGCACAACAGCACTTCTAAATTTGCTACTGTTACTAAAAACACTGGTGTAGAAAATGAACTTTAAGTGTTTAAGTGCATCTTTTCTACTGGCAGGTAGTTAGACCCAGCTAACACGAGCGAGTGAGATGGCTAAAAACAGCAACCAAATACTTTTCAAACTTTAGACGCCACCAAAAACACATCTCATGCTTAAATTCTACTAAATTATGTATTTTATTTTAAATTTAGTTCATTAAGCTAATGCTTGTCTTTTCACTTTAAACGTAAGATGACCTGAACCTAGACTACATAAAACAAGCCAGGAACGAGTGAGCTAACTTAGCTAGTGAGCAATGTTGGGTGTAAGGCGTTACAAAGTAACAAAGTACTCGGATTACTTTTTTAATGTAACGAGTAATCTAACGCGATCGGTCCGCCATTTAAGTACTCAGTTATTTAGTTATTTTTTTTAAATGTAATCCGTTATTCAGACAATTTATGTAATCCGTGAGCCAGACAGCAGTCATTCCCAATCCGTTAT
>JAOVVA010000019.1:741529-769471 GCA_028565275.1 Leiocassis micropogon
ACAACATGCATGAGGAATCACAAAGGAGTTTTCATTTTCTGCAATGGAAAAGTACTCGAACTAGTTACTTTTATCAGGAAGTAACGGTGTAATGTCACTGATTACTTTTTAAAGACAGTAATTTTGTCATGTAATTAGTTACTTTAACGTCCCCCAACACAGCTAGTGTTTTAACAGAAATCTCTTTTCTTCCCTCAACTTCCCTGCTTCACTTGTTTTCCAAAAGTACCATATCAGGGTCTATGCAAATGAGCTGTTTGTACACACACACACACACATACACACATACTGAAAACCACCTGTATGAATGTCTAAACATCACTAAAAAGTCAATTTTGCATAACAGGTGCCCGTTAATAATTGTTTACTCAAGGTAAATCCATTTTAGAATCTCCTTGCATTTAAGCATTTTTCAAAAGTTTAAAAAAAAATCATATTTATAAAAAAAAAAATCACATGCTTTTTTAAAACATCTGACCAATCAGGTTGCAGCTCAGTAGGAAAGCAAAAACACATGTACGTAGGACAACGAACTGTCGTGTTACTGAGTGATCATAATATTTCTGACATGTTTAATGGACAATATTTAATTACCACTATTTTAATAAAAACATAACATTGTTTTTATGAGTTTTATGAGTGTTTATTTTCAGAAAGCTCACAGCGATGTGACAGGAAATGTTCTTGATTTTCTGCCTTTGATGCTCCACCAACTTTTTTATTTCTCTTGCGTTACTGATAATAGAGCTCAAGCTAGCTTTCCAGTATTAGCTAGGACCAGTGAGAGCGTTGCCACGGTTACGTGGTTGTGAGAAATCGGTCATGTTGTTAAATGAAATTATCTAAAAATGACGCCATGTGTTTATAGCGGTTCATAAATCTGTAAATCGACTGGAGAATAAGATTACACCTCAGTGAAATGAGCGCTGCAGGTAAATCCAGGTGCAGCTTCAGCGCCGGCTCTTAAACACCACCTGCGATATCATCACGGCACCAAAGGCACAAACACAGAGCGTATAATACGATGGTTACGCTGCCTGTTTTATGTTTTACGACGACACGCAGCAACACAGTGATAATCAGCGACCTCGCATCAAACCTCAAAGCATCACGTGGAGCCGAGAGCGCTCACATGAAAGCGGCGAGGTGCTCGCGGCCACCCACACATCCAGCAAAACACGTGGAGATAAGCACCGAGCCAAAGTAAATACCTGTCCCTGCATTCAGATCGCTGCCTTCCTCTATAATCAGAGATTTGTAAAAAGTCATACAGCGAGTTTTTAGCATCAAACTGCTTCAGATCTAAATTCCTAACAAATGTTAACAAAGTTTAGCCATGAGCGAGAGCTAATACATGCTGCGTATGCTTTGTATTTGTGTTGGGACAGCTAGCGATTAGCGCAGCAGAGGTATTAACATGCGAGCCAATGTTGGACAAAATAAGGAAATAAAGCTGTTAGTTAGCATTAGCTTATGGATTCGTGCTATACTTGCTTTCATTGGTGAAACAAGGTATAATTTAGCATCAGAAAATAAATTCTCATTTCCTTTTATGAATCTCTTGTTTTATGTAATCTTTTATTCCCTAAAGTTAGACCTGCAATTAAGGAAAATTACTTTCTCACGGTACGTTCTGCTTATGTCATCAAACCTGGAAATCAGTTCGTACACAAAGCGTTCCTCAAGAAGCAACCTCAAATCCTGATAAACGAGTTCCAAAACATACAGTTCCTTGAATAACCACCAGGGGCTCCAAAAGTGAGTTAATTCCAATTTAAAATGTCCAAATTTACAGCAGAAATAAACATGTTTACAGCCTGGTACAAAAAAAAGACAGTTTTAGTCTCCCTATATTTTACGTTCATGACGTTTTATGTAACTCATCAGTTGAAATTATATTAAGCCATAAAATTACATCATTTACGAAATGTCTAATTTGAGTCAGCTACTGTATGAATCACTTTAAACTGGAATGTACGTACTGTAGAAGTTGACACGGGACGACATGTAGGGTATGGATGAGTTCAATTAAATGCATTAGCAGATACATTTACGTTAATCATAAATTTCTCGTAATGATAGAATTTTATCAGTGGCAATAAATAAAGTTTTGCTCGCTGTTTAGATATTAAAGCTAATTTATTCAAAACAAAAAAATCTTTCAAGCTAAAGTTAACCACGTTCAACTGATGTATATATATATATATATATATTTTTTTTTTATTTTTTTTTTGAAAAATTTCTATTTTTTCTATTCTATTTCTATTTCTATGTTGGCTTCTGAAAACTAATAATATAATTATGATAATTTTTATCTATACTTAATCTAAGTTTAAAATATTTATTTTTTTCCCAAAAAAAAACTTGTGGAATATTATAAAAACATTTTTTTAATGATTCCCATTTAGAGATTTTTCAGCTTGTAGTAAAGACAAAATCACAATTTTTTGTCTTGTATGTTCCTTTATGGGTGCAAAAGTAAAAGCATCCAGTGCAGTCTTATTACCTGCCTTGCACTAACACGCTGCTTATAAAACGATCACACAGTAACAGAAGAGTCTTTTATTGTGTTCAGAAGGGATGTAATCTTTTCCAAACAGATTTAAGATGCTGAATGGCTTTGTTTATATGTACAGCGTGTTCAGAAATCCGTTCAGGCGCCTCATTTCCGCGCCCAAGACGAACACGTAATTATAAGCTCGGCATCTGCTAATGGAGGACAAACGCTGATGAGCTTTTAGTGTTCTTATGGGTTTTTTCTGTTTTTATTATTACTATTATTACGCTATGTAGCAAAAATGTTGTTCCCGGATAGAGCGTATTATTATAATTGCCAATCTTAAAGTATAGAAAATGGCATTTATTTCTTTCAAACATTGCTTTTATGGATAATGAATTTAATGAATTTAGTGCATTTTCATTTGCATAAGGTCGGAAAAGAAAAACAACCCATGAATCAAGATTTACATGTATTTATATTAAAGTTCTACAAAAATGAACACAAATATTTAGGGGTGGGATTTTTTTTAGATTTATCAAATGTCCCTGGCCCCAGGCATACAGTAGTCCCCCATCATGTTTGTAGTAGTGCATAAAAAAGTTTTGTCTCCTAGAAGCCCTCATTAAGTAAAATGTAGTCCATTCCAAGACAAGATTAACCTTCACAAAGTGATCGTAAGTCCGATCTTGAGACCAAGGTTGTCCCTATATATCTAGGTACTGGACACTGAATCTACCTAGAATGTTCTGGAACATAGGTACATTCGAAAATTTCATTACCTGGGTCACAAAAGAAAAGAGAAAAATAAGTTGTTCTCATTTACTTTAAGCATGTATGTAGTTGTTTTTCAAAATATGTTTTGTTTTTCAGCTTTTATTATATTCCTGTTTGACCTGTTATGCCACAGACCAAACAATCGATAAATAAGTTAGCTAGCGGCAAATACCACTTTCTCCCTAGGAAGCAAAAAAGGATAAAATTTTGGTCCCTAATGTTGTCCATCTTTATCTGTTAGGTTCGTTTCTATTCTTTCTGATGCAGCAGAAAGTAACTTTAATGATGATGCTGTTAAGTTCATAACTATCACTCTGTGAGGGTTAAAAATGTTGGATGTTGAACCTTTTTCCTGATAATGTTCCAATACTTCTGGCCCGTAAGAATCCCAGAAAACTGTAAGTGTTGATGAATTTTCCAGCTGATGGTCAACTTTTGAACTTTTTCTCGGTCGATGATGTTTCGGTTCCACACTCTGCCGTTTACTTCCAGGCTCGTAGTGATGAATCTGTGTCTTGTCACCAGTAATGATTCTTTTTCACCTTCTCTATACATTCATACACACTTTTTCTGCTCTTCTTTCGTGCAAATCACAAGTGGAGCATCCATTTTTGCTCCCACCTACACAGCAGTGCCAACAGAAGTTTTAATATAGATTAGATTAGATTAGATTCAACTTTAACGTCACTGCACATGGCAATGAAATATAGTCAGCATCTAACCAGAAGTGCGTTTGTCTCAGTGATAAATAATTTGCATATGTAAACAGTTCACACAGAAGGAGTTATACTGTATACAACAAATGATTATAGATGGATGCAATGAAGGAAGATATTGTACACCGTGGTTATGATATCATGGTTTGAGAAGGTTATATACATGTGTGTAAATTGTTATGGAGAGTGGAATGAGGGAGGTTATTACTGTATATACAACATGTGCAACAGTTTTGAATAGTGCAATCCTGAGTACTTACAGTTTATATACAGTAGCGAGTTATGGACAGCAATTATGAGTCATGCAATATATATAACTGGAGTGTGGATTATTTTTGACGTCGTATTAAATGAAACTGTGAATGAACAGTGTAAGAGTGCGCGGTGGTAGTGCAGTGGGGTGTAAACGTGTGTAAGTAGCAGACTTGAGTGGAATTAAAGTGGCAGTAGAGTGCAAACATACGACAGTCAGCAGTGTAAACTGTGATAACATGAACGGGGATTTAAAGAATAAATATGAGAAATGTAAAGAAAAAAACCTGAATAGCAGTGAAGTGGCTGCGCATATGGATGTGAATATCGGATGGTGGTAAAAGTTCATCTCTCGTCCAATGGGCTTATCCTAAGCTTATCCTGGCTCAGTGCACAATAGTGTACCAATGCTGTGAAGAGCTGGTGTATGATCGCTGTTCACGTCTACATCCGAGCTGAATGAGTCTCCTACTAAAGACGCTCTGCTGTTTTTTATCCAGGAGGTCAAAAAAGGTAAGTGGAGCTTTGGTTATAACTCGACTTGGACCACCGTCCTCCTTCCAGTAGACACGTCTGGCTAGGGAACGATTTATTGACCAAAATCTGTCTGACTTCACAACCACAGTTGGCGATATGCTCCATTTCAGCTTGTTAGCATTATTATCACTTGACCTATTATGCAACAGGGCTGCATTCCATTCCGAAGCGCACTTGACAGGGTGCTCCCTACTCCCTGTGTCGGTGAGGGGAACTTCCCTCGACAAAACTCCACCATTCGGAACACCCCGAGAAGTCACCAGCGCAGACATCACGTCCTCCGTGCGTTACCATGGTAACATAAGCACCTCGGGTACCTACAGGTATCAATCCCTGCTCTTTGTTTCACCCAGATGAGGATGGGTTCCCCGTTGAGTCTGGTTCCTCTCAAGGTTTCTTCCTATTACCATCTCAGGGAGTTTTTCCTTGCCACTGTCGCCCTCGGCTTGTTCATCAGGGACGATCTGACCATTTTGATTCATACACGTTCACATTTCATACAAACTTAAATAATTCTTTTGATTGTGTAAACAATGACAATTGTTAAAAGTGCTATACAAATAAAATTGAATTGAATTAAATTGAATATAGTTTGGTTAAAATGAACTAAAGTTCATTTCTAAACTTTATTTCATCTCCCACCTCATGAAATGCTGTGCGATTCTACCCGACTCAACCAAAATTGTATTTATTTCTTTATTATAACTCTAATTATAGCTGTTAAATTCTTTATTTTATTGCTTTTACCCAGTTATTGATTGTTTGTTAGTCACCTGAACTGATCTGAACTGATTAAATTCAAGAGGGAGAAATGAGGAGAAGCAGGTAAGAGAGTGAGTGTCCATAGCTGCTGTAGCGTAAGTGAGAACACGAACTCGCCGGTGTTGCTGACGTTCCACCACATTCGGTGTAACTGAGAAGAGACGCGATATCATTTAATAAATAAAAGATTGTAATTGTTGGTAAAATCATCATTTTTCTGGTCCTAACTTGCTGTGGGTCTTTTTTTCTTTCTTTAATAAGAAATACTCAGGGCTTTGTGCTGCCTGTGTGTTCCTGTACTCGCACTAAGACAGCAAATGTCTACAGATTTGCGAGGCTTAGCTAAATTACTGACGCTGAAAAACGCTTCAGAAACCACATGAAATGAGAAAGCTGCAGGTAAAATTCACTGCTTTTCCTCCTCGGCAGACGACGGGCGCAGGTTCAGCGTTTAATTTCAGGAACCTTTAAGCCGCACAAAGAAGTGACAGCTCTTTTGTCATGTGTTTTTTTGTTGTTCTCGGTGCTGAGGTGGCAGTCGAGCAGGCCGAGCTTGTGTTAGCGTGTTAGCGCGTTAGTGCTCTTCCTGAACTGTGTTCTCATTTTCGACTGAATAGACCTCCTGCACTATTCTTGCCCACGCTTTCTCTCTTTCTTGTGTTGTCATGGGCAGGGCGCAGAAATTACCTCCACCACGTGATTGTCAACCTGTCAGGCTAAATCTCAGCCATAATACACCCCCGTGAGTGCCCCGTGGGTATCCAACACACACACACACACACACACACACACACAAACACACACATGTCCAAATATTCACTCAGTAATAATAGCCAGTTTTGTCAGACGCAGGATGCTGGAGTTAACAACTTCGACCTGACGTTTTAACAAATTACAGCAAATTTAAAGACACTAGAAATGCAACTTCACACCTGCAGCTCTGTTCAATTCCATACAATTCTATTTTATTTGCATGTGCAAATAAAAAGCAGCTTTACAGAAATAGGATTTATATATATATAAACATTTATGGTTTTATCAGTTTGTCTTTAAGATACATCAATACATCAGTCTTTGAGTTTATATGGATGAGGGAAAGGTTGCTTGCTACACCATGTTTTTAGCAAAAAAGAAAGAGAAAGAAACATAGAATGACTCTTTAACCTCATTTTTGTCCTTGTATTTTATAATGAAAAAAAATGAAAATATACCTCAATTAGAGCTATTTTTATCATTATATTTTAATTGGTTATATATTTTTTTCAAAAAATGTATTTAAATCATTTAATGCTTTAAATAAATAATTTTTTATTTTGGTTAGTACATTTTGGGACAGGTTCGATTCCCGTCTCTATGTGCATGGAGTTTGCATGTTCTCCTCCTGCTTGGTGGGTTTCCTCCATGTACTCCGGTTTCCTCCCACAGTCCAAAGACATGCAGGTTAGACTAATTGGCGTTCCCAAACTGCCCGTAGTGTGTAAATGAGTGTGTGAGTGAGTGTGTGTGTGTGTGTGTGAGTGTGTGTATGTGTGTGTGGCCTGTGATGGATTGGCACCCCGTCTCGTGCCCTAAGCCTCCTGGGATAGGCTCCAGGCCCCCGCGTGCCTGAATAAAGGATAAAGTGGTATAGATGATGAGTGAGTGAGTGAGTACATTTTGGAAAAGAAAACAGGAGCACTTTATTCCTAACATAATTTTTATTATGTAATGTTTTTATTTTAAGAAAAATGCATCTGTATTTTACTAAAATTTACTCCTTAGCACCTATTTTATCAGTACCTTTATTTAATCATTTTTATATTTGTTAAATGAATAAAAAGAAGAAAAAAAACGACCTCTATTTCTATTTTAGTAACTAAATATTTAATGAATATTATTTCATTTAATCTGTCTGTTTGCTTAATTTTAGCACCTAATGTTTATTATAAATAAAAAGGATCTCAGTTTAACTCAGTTTTTATTTAACTTAGTAATTATTTATGAGAAAAGAAGAAAAGAAATAAGATGATAGTTCAAATTGTAAAAAAAATATAAATAAATGTAGGTAGAGAATGTACTTTTTTTTTTTTTTTACAAAGTCAGTAGCACCAAAATTACATACAACAAAAAGGTACATTTATTTTTAATAAGTTGCATTTTAGTTATAAAAAATATATAAGATATAATATTTGTTTTTCATTTTAAATTTTTTTTAAGAAGCACTACTTCGTATTTGCTGCTTGTAATAAAGAAAAAGATGTTTAACTTTATCTTATCACTTTTGTCTAAGGATGCACAAACTTTTGCACTGGGCCGAGTGATGCAACATGGTGTGAAGTCTGATCCCTTTATAACATCAGATGTTTGATGGCTCAGACTGAGGAACAGACGTGTAAAGTCTTCGGCCTTGATGTTTTAATCTGAATGAAGCTCAGGACGGCTCTGTGTGTCCGTAATAACCGGCTCTTTCATGTTTGCTGTTTAACACGTTACACCTACCGTTAGTCTTTAGTCACATGGTACAGTCACGTGTTCCGGCACACGTGTGTGTGTGTGTGTGTGTGTATGTGGCCACCTGTGTGCTGAATGTTGTAGCTTTTGTGATGATTTGCTGAATAAAATTTCTTAAAACCTACAACATTTGGTGAATAAAGATCTGACTCTGACTCTGACTCCCTTTTAATGATTCTTCTGATTTCAAATTCTGATGAAAGTAAATTTAAATTTAACACTGACTCTGATTCTGACTCTGATATTTTTACCCTACAGTGATTTTCCCTATAGATTTGTTCTCAAATTAAAACTCAAATTTTATTCGTCACATACACAGTCGTACACAGTACGATATGCAGTGAAATGCTTATACGACCGTCTGTGACCTTAAAAAATAAAAGCTTATAAATAGGAAATAAATATGAATAAAAAGAAATACAATAGAAAATTAATTTAACTAGGATAAAAAAAATTCTGTACAAATAAGGACATTGTGTACAATATAGCAAAATATAGAAAATATAGGAAAAAATGAAAATTTAGGGTAAAATATAGAAATTTAGAAATATAGTGTAAATAAAGAAAAAAATGAAGAAAAAATTACTGGAGGGTGTGCAAATGTGCATAAAAAGTGTCTTATTAAAGTGTCTTATTAAAGTGTCTTGTGCAATGATCCAGAAATGAAAATATAAATATGTAGGTGTAAGTGTCCATGAATGTGTCCATAAGTGTCCATGAATGTCCAGGATGAGTGCGAAGAGTCATAATAATGTTCTGACACTGACCCTGAGTCTGATATAATTTAATCTGACTCTAACTTTGACACTGTCTCTGATTCTGACTCTAATCCTACTGTGATTCTTTTTTATGGATTTCCTTCTGACTCTGATTCTGACCAAACAGTGATTGTGTTCGATTCTGACTCTTACTCTGATTCTGATCCTACTGTGCTTATTTATGAATTTTATTCTGACTCTGATTCTGACTCTGACTCAATTTTATTCTGACTCAGGTTTCGATTTTGACTGATTCTGAACATTCTGTGATTTTACGAATATGATTTTGATTCTGACTCAGGTTCATTTTATGGAATCGACTCTGACTGGCTCATGCATATGCTGAATGTTCTTATTTGGTAAATAAAGATGATCTAATTCTGACTCTGAACTTACTGTGACCCTTTTAATGATTTTGATTCTGACCCTGACTAAAATTTTGATGATTGAAAATCTAAATTTGACACTGACTGTTTCTGATTCATACCCTACTGTGATTCTCTTTATGGATTTGATTTGACTTCTGACTCTGATTTTAACCAAACAATGTTTCATGTTATAGATTTTATTCTGATTTTCACTTAATTCTGAATCAGAATCCTGAAGTTAATCTCTCGCCCAAGACTCATAACAGAGAGCTATCCTCACTTCTTTCTTCACTGTACCTGTGTGTGTGTGTGTGTGTGTGTGTGTGTGTGTGTGTGTGTGTGTGTGTGTGTGTGTATTATCAGATAAGTCAGCACCATCACAGTTCCCATGCTGTTCGGTTCTCCTTTTCACTGTGATAACGATCTCAGAAATCTCAGCGCTACGAGATAACAGGTGAGAGTGACAAAACGAGGCTTCTTACACTGTTGACTCACGGCGGCTGGCTGTGAAAGACACGAACACAGAGACTCGCAGCTTTCTTATCACCGTGTTCAATCCAAGTGTCCCCTATACACTGATCTCAGAGCAGTCCGTGAGAGGTACACGTGCCCCAGTGTGTGTGTGACAGGAGCGGGTGTGAGCAGACCCGGGGTCAGCAGTCGGGAGAAAGAACGGCGTGCAGACGGAGTGATGGAAGGCGTGCAGTCTCTGGAGAGATGGATACAGGTGAGTGCACAAGAAAAGGGCGCGGACGGGCGAGAAGACGGAACCGAAACACTGATGCGGCTGCATTCCGAGAGGTTCATGATGTGAAACCGCAAAGCAGCAGGAAACAATGATCGCATTCATCACGCGTCATTTTCCTGCTCTTTTTATCTTCAGGTTTTGTTTTTTTTTACTTTCACCTCAGCCAGAAGTAATACCTCAATCCTGACCTCATTTTAGCAAATAGGGCCTAGGGAGTGATTATACACAGGATACCACACACACACACACACACACACACATACATAGGAAATATACTACACACACCTGGAAGGTCTGCGTTGTGTACTTTGGGTATTAAAGGTATGATTTATACAGAACAGAAACAAGGTTAATTCTGTATGTCAGTAAGATGCAATGAGATTAAAGGTGTATTTCAGTGTTTTTCCCTTTAATCTTAATCCCCTGTTTCTGTAATATATTTCAGAGTGTGTGTGTGTGTGTGTGTGTAAGTTTGTGCAGCGTTACAATGGTGAGAAATTTATTAAAGTTTTATTGTACAGAAAAAGCCTGTCTAAGGACAGATGTTGAACACTGACATTAAATAAACAGTTAAGAAACACAACTATATGATGTGACAGACACGTCTGCAGGTTGGCGCGATAAAAAATGTTTGCAAAGTGACTTTTATCTTTCCAGATTTCCAACAAGGAAAGAAGTTGTTCTGGTTATTTCACACTTTCCTGAAATTCTTATGGTTTCCACACACCACTGCTCACCGCACTACATGACCGCACTCTTCATTTACAGCCTCTGATTCCAAAAAAATTAAAAGATGAATAAAATTAGAGTTTTTCCCAGCAAGAGAACATTTTACATGAACATTTAATGATGGAGTTAAACATTTGTTCTTTGACTTGTATTGAGTGTTCGTAGAGCAGGAAATTATAAGCAATCACACACTGACACACACACACACACACACACACACACACACACAAAACATGATACATATGCAAAAGCCACAAAACACAAAAGACGTTTTAGACAGTTTTGCAATAATAATAATAATAATAATAATAATAATAATAGCTTATAACCTGAAAACTAGAGTTTATTACCTTTCCAGTTATTTTCCATTTTCTCTGTTTTTAAACATTTTTTATCTTTAATTTGAGGGAAAACCAAACACTTTAGATTTTTTTTAAATTATTTTAATCAAAATTCAAAAATAAAAAAGAAAGAAATATGAAAAAAAGGCTGCATATAAATGCAACGCCCCCTGCTGTGAGTTACAACACATTGCCTGTAAAACATGGACAAAACAAAAATCTCAAATATCAGCATAAAAAAACCACACAATTTCAATTTTATTATATTTTTAGGGTTTTGCATTGTTTATTTTAAATATAATACTCAGATTAAGGATGAAAGGATCTTCAGACGTCCTTCTAAAGGAACCCGTTAATGTTCTACGTGAGCCGCTCTATAGCTGAGAGTTTCTCAGTCATGAAGCCTTATTTATTCAATGATCCAGTAAGGAACGCCTGAAGAACTCTTTCCTCTGTATCTAATCAGATATTTTTTTTACGTGAGATGATATGAGTCACATGTGCGTAAGTGAAAATGAAAAATGAAAGTGTATTTCATCATGACATGCCCTGGAATTCCGGATGAATTCAAACAAACACTTGAGTGACGTGACTGCGTGTGACAAATAGAGCCACGTGCTGTAAGTGTGAACAGAACCGTGTGATCATTCACGTACTGTAAGAAGCTCTTGTGATGAAATGTAATCAGGGGTCAGGGGTGACTTTTAAAATTATTTTATTATTATGATTACTATTATAATTATTATTTAAACTCAGACAGCCACATGCTGCTTTCTGACTCACATGAAATCTCCTCACCTCACCTTTAATTTGCTTTCCTTCACATAACGAGGACGAACTATAAAAATAAACCACACGGCGCTGATCACATCATCACCTATAAAAATCAAAAACATAGAAGGTCCCCATTACGAGACACTTCTGACTAAACGTTCTTTCTGCTCTCCTCTTATCACTGGAAGGAGAACGCATCAAAGCCGTCACGTGTCAGAGCTTCTCTAAAGACGTCGCTCTGGGGTAAACACAAACAAACCAACCCACCGCCTGCCTCCTGTACAGGCCAGAGATCTGTCTTTTTTTGGGAAGACTACACAGGATATTCCTGCAGAGCCTGAGGGAGAACAAGGGGGTGGTGGGAAGAAGAAGAAAAAAAAACGAAAGAAAAAAAGGAGAAAAATAAAGAAAAGAAGAAAGTGATAGTTAGACTGCGGTCACTGAGGTATGCAGACGTCCATGAAAGACCTGCGTGCCTGTTACGTCTTGCAAAATTCACTTTCTTAAACTCGACTTTCACCTCAAACGATCATTGACAGCTCGAGCATCGTTTATTAGCTCGCTGAGAGAGAGAGAGAGAGAGAGAGAGAGATTAATAAGCCAGGGTGTAAGCTCACAGGTCTGCACTGTAATTTATACTCTGATCTGATCTGAGGATCTGAGGTTGATTGAGAATGTGAAAGTGATTAAATAAGACATTATGAAGGTGGACATGTGACTTAGTGGTGTTGGATGGGGTACAGGGGTGCCAATATTTACCAATGAAATGTGCAACTTTGTGTCAAAACCTTAGATAGTTAAATGAACTGATTCAGATAATTTTAAATAAATATTACTATAATATATTATATATATTATATTACTATAATATATTACTATACTATATAATATATTACTACTACTACTACTACACATTGAAATAGGTGATTATTCTGTATATTATTATATATGATATATTATTATATATTAATTTTAACACATTTATTAATAAATGATCATAATTACTGATATATACAGACATTCTAATTAGAATTATATGTTAATAAGTGTGTAATAAAATAATTTTTTATTTTGTATACATTAATACATCATTATATATAACATATCATTATTATTATTATTATTAGGAGCAGCTTCAAGGGCGGAGTTAGGGGTGAAAATGGGGTGGAGTTAGGGGCGGATCCCTGTTCATACCTGTTGTTAACTTTTCCCAGATTTCTCTTATTGAGTTTTACATGGGACGCGGTACTCGTTTGGTTCTTTCACATAGACACTAACGTACCGCAAAGCATTATGGGTTCACATGAGGATATTTATAAAATACTTTTAAAGTATTAAACTCACAATGAGGCACAAATTCCAGTAAACTGGCATGTTGAAAAGGATTTACATTCTTGAGCTTGTGAATAAAAAGCCAGAAAAATCAATAAAGAGGTTCAGTTTGTAGGTTTTCCAGAAAAAAGAAAAAAAATTGAAATAAGAGGGCACAGACTTTTGCACTTAAGTCTTTAGGATTATAATTATTAATTTTCTTATCATCTTGAGTAAGCTCTGGCTCATTTTCAAACAGAAAAGATTTAGTTTCAGTTTCAAGTATAATCACAAAAACTTTGACATTTGGACATGAAATTTAATACATTTTTCTTTTTTGTGAGAGAATTACAGTTGATCTGCTTTGCTTTTAATTATCAATTATGAACATTGAGATTTTTATTATATGAAATGAAACCATTTAAATATTCAAGTGCAGGTTCATGAATCCAAGGTTAAAGGTCATAATTATTAACAGTCTGTGGTTGAATTCTGCACATTGGATGATGATTTAATAATAAAGTACAGACTCCAAGATCAGACTAAATTATTTAAACCCTGTCTCTAATGATGCTGAACAAATCACAGCAGTCTGAACTGAAGCAGCAGTAATTCAGCTTTCCCTCCGTGATCCCGTCTGTGAGCTCAGAATCCTGCAGCAGGAATAAAATACACAGGGAGTCTTATTTCACCGCCATCTTTACACATCACACCCAACAAACCTCTCGGGCAAATTCCTCTGCGGTCTCTCTCTCTCTCTCTCTCTCTCTCTCGCTTTGAGGCCGGAGCTCAAAGACACACCTAATTTCTTAGAGGAAATGTTTGTGGTTAAGGAAATTAAACCGAGTCGTTAGAGTCACTTTGACTTTGCTGTGAGTGTGTAATTCAGCTCCAGTTATTCCTGGTGTATGATGTGCTCTCATATCACATGTGATTACAGGCCGCAGCATGTGTGTCTAAGTGTGTAGCGCAAAGGGGGAAAAAAAGTACGTTAGTTAAAAAATATGTATCTCTTTGTGTACATTCGATGTGTTTTTGGGTAGCAGGTCTCATTATTAGGCAAATGCAACCTCAGACCAACACAACATCTGATTTTTTTTCACCGTGCCTTAAATTACTTAACAAAAAACAAGCCAAAAGAAGGAAAAAAATCATGTGGGCAATACGAAGTACCCTCTTACTACTTCCACAGGATTTAGGGGGGAAGGTTGCAGCCGGGTTCTGCTGATCATCAGCCCTTGATTAACTGATCATCAGCAGGTGTGCAGACGTCTATAAAAGCAGACGTTTTGGCAGTTCAACACAACGCCAGTAGTAAACGACATAAGCACTGTTCTGAGAGAAACAATTGTTGCTGTGAATCAATGTGGAAAGGGTTATACAACCATTTTTAAACAATTTGGAGTTCAGTGTTCTACAGTGAGAAAGATTATTCACAAGTGAGACAGTTGCCAATCTTCCCCTGAGTGGACGCCCCAGCACATTCACCCCAAAGTCAGAGAGCTTATAGTTTACTCCATTAAATAAAAGGCAAATAAAATATAGAACCAGTTATGTACTGTACAGGGTCAGTGTTGTGAGTCAAGTTTTTAAGGGGCGGGGCAAGCATCAAGTGGGCGTGGCTAGCTTTTATTGTAATAATAATAATATTATAATATTGTGAATTTAATACTTTTTTCTTGAATTGATGTGATTATTACAGTTAGATAAAAATATTTATTGAATTTCATTTCATTTAAACATTACAAACTGCACGTTTCTCAAATATTTGAAATAGCACAGTGTTCTCTCTTATGGCTTTCGGATAACGAATTTATTAATTATTATAGAAAAATATCCAAAAGTCCATAATTAGACATAACAAAGTACACACAAAGTACAGTTTTTTAAACTTTTTATTTATTTATGTTTTTTTAAACAGCACAATTTAAAAAAATACTGAAGTAGTTGAAAACAGCCACATGGAAGTAAAAAGTTGCAGGTATTTATTTAATGGCACATAAACATTTACATTTCTGTTTATTCAAGCCGTCTTTGATTAGGGCTTTTAAATTGGAATAAGAAGAAAAACAGCAAATAGAAACCAAATTGTTAAGGTTTGTTTAGTAACTCAATATAGTTTACACCAAGCTGCGCTCTGAGTGCTGCGCTCTGATTGGTCAGAAGGTGTTGATTAATTCTCTTGAACAGCAGCAGGTTTATATTAGCACGTTCTTTCTGAAATGAAGTTATCGATTCCAAAGCAACAGCTCACGTACAGCACACGCTCCCCTCATAATAAACAGATGAAAAATCATAAATATGGTGAAGGAATGTGTGTGTGTGTGTGTGTGTGTGTGTGTGTGTAACATAAGTGGAAGGAGTCTCCAGTGTCAGCGCTGTGTAACAGCCAGAGTTTACAACGCTTTGTGGTTTCTCAGTCACATGACCGGCTGAAAGATTTATTTTGTCTTGTTAACGTTTAGAGAGAGAATAAAGAGAGACCGGTAGGTTGTTTCTTGGACACTTCATGACATTAACTGTAATTATAAACAGATGTTAGAGGTCAGGTGTGTTATTTTAGAATAAATTAAAACCTTGTTAGCGCTGGAACTTTGCGGCGGTGTGAGCAGAGCACTTTACAGCAGCGCCGCCGTGTGATCATGTGGTCATGTGATCGTGTGCTACAGAAGTCATAACTCAGAATTTTTATGTCAACATAATAATTATACAACATCCTTTTATCGGTAATGAACAGTTATGAATTTGATTAAAGCTCTGACTTTAACAACAATAACAAACATATCATGACTGTTATAAATTAACTCCTTAGTTCAGAGCTACAAGTCGTAGCACAGGTCTTTTTATTTCAACTCCGCCCACTCTGGTCCTCACAGTGATACACTTGGCTCCGCCCACTTAATGCAGCGTGAACATTGTAAAAGCGTAATTTTTTTCATTTTCATTACATTTATTTAAGTAAGTATTTATATTGTACTTGTGATCATTTAATTAACAAAGTTTGACTGGATTTGCGAAGCAGAACGATTGTGTGATTGTACATGTGATTACTTTTAACTCATTTTCCTACAATAACTTTACGTGCTTTAGAAACAGATAAACTTCGTTAAGTAGCTGGTTGTGAATTTACAACTTCAATATAGCAGAATTTATAACAATAAAATCTGAGTTTTTATAATAATAATAATAATAAACCCTTGGACTAGGTGTGAATAGTGAACGTCAGGAGTGTGAGCAGCGTACGATTCCAGCGTTAGCCGATGACGTTAGCCGTGATGAAGACGTAGATCCGGGCGAGGAAGGTGGTGAAGGTGCCCTGCCTCCACAGCTTCATCTCTACATCGAGCAGGAAGTCGCGCGGCTGCGGGAGCTGGCGCTGCAGGTAGATGGCGCCGGTGTAGGCGTTGAGCTTCCTGGGGCTGAAGTAGCCGCCCTCGTTGCCGTTTCTGATGCTGATGATGACGTTGTCGCCGGAGAAGGCGGGAGACGGACCCATGCGGAAGACGAGCGCCGGGACGATGATGTTGGTCTGGAAGCTGAGCTGGTAGTACGTGATCCTCAGCGGCAAGTTCTGGCACTCCACGACGTTCATGCAGCTGACTCGCTCACAGCGTCTGCCCGAGAGAAAGCAGCCAAAGACAGTGTAGCTAGTGTTTCTTCGCTTATGAATTGCAGCTAAATTGTAAAAAGTACAAAAATTAACACTCACAAATACAGGTTATGGTATACTTTAACTTTAGAGTATTTTTTACTGCTATAAAAAAAAATTATACTGTATTTGCATATAACTGCTTTTAAATAAGGTGTTAAAATTCTTGCATTCTTAAATAATTGTTTCAGTAATAATCGAGTAGCGATGCTGATTCTACATAAGGAGTAAAACACTGTGTGTGTGGTGCTCTAATAGGAAAACAATCCAAAAGTTTATTTCTCTTATATCAATTACACAATTTGGCAAAAAAAAAAAAAAATTAAGGTTTTAAGATTTATTTAAGAATCAGACATTGTACTTGTTTAGCAGTTACAAGTAAGAAGTTACATTACACAATGTTGTGTAATGTCTGTGGCACGGGTTCGGTCCTGTTGTCACTTACGTTACAGCAGCTACACACAGGCGTTCCCTCACCAGCCTCTCTTTATTCTCTCTCAAAGTTAACAAGAGATTAAAAGTCAAATCTTTCAGCTTGTCATGTTACCAAGAAACCACAGAGAAGTCTGTAAAATCCTGATGTCCTGGAGATGTCAGAAAACTGGTAATTAACCTGTCCTCTCTACTGTGTGTGTGTGTGTGTGTTTGTGTGTGTGTGTTTGTGTGTCTTACGTGTCAGATACCCGGCGGTAGTTTGTTGGACAGGTGAAGGACAGACAGCGAAATCCACCGTGAATGTTGTAGCATGTTTGCTCTGCTGTACAGTTATGAGCTCCGACCGTACACTCGTCTACATCTGAGACACACAACAACAAACCCGGCTTTAAACCCAGAACCAGCAGCAGCAGGTTAAGATGAACGTAGATTAA
Source organism: Leiocassis micropogon (assembly GCA_028565275.1). Lineage (NCBI taxonomy): Eukaryota > Metazoa > Chordata > Actinopteri > Siluriformes > Bagridae > Leiocassis > Leiocassis micropogon. The sequence goes on from JAOVVA010000019.1 coordinate 759,108, forward strand.
AAATATTATTACAGAATATGAATTAATCACAAATACATGTTTTAATTATTTTAACTTAAAGAGTCAGTGCAGGTCAGCAGGGTTCACTTTAAACATGAGTTTATCAGTTTCATCTGATTCAGTCCAACATGATTCATTTTAAATCTGATTCAGTGCCTCACTTTGGACTGTTTCAGTTCCTATAGTGATTAAGAATAGACCTGACTCATCTGAGACTAAACGCCCTCTGAGATAACAATCGCAGGCTGAACACATTCCATTCTCTGTAAAGAATCTGGTACCGTGGCAGGAGCGCCGGTTCTGAGACATGCTGTATCCGTGTTCGGGACAGGCGCAGTCGTAACTCCCCGGGGTGTTCACACACTTGTAGGCGCAGAGATGACCGATGCTCTGAGAACATTCATCAATATCTGTAGAGCGGTGGAATGTGGAGGAAAACCAGAGTCAGACACTTACAGCACGTCACTTATTCTCATCCTGCAGCTCAGAGGATTAGAGCTAACACACTGAGGAGGAAAAGTTGGGAGCAAATCCCAGGAAGGATAAAGATAAACAGAACAAGAAATTTAAGATAACAGATCTTTATTTCTTTAGAAACAATAATGGGGAAATAAAGTTTGGTATAATATTGATATTGGGGAAAAAGTATTGGTTTAAAAAATCCCCCTTTACTGATTGTAAGATAAATACGGTACACCCGGCCAAAGAAAAAAAGTCACACACTCTAATAGTTCTTTGCACCGACTTTATTGCAAGTTTATGCAACGTCGCAACATTTACTCCAGTTCAGAGTCGCATAAAATTTTGTATTGATGATGTGAGAGTCGGGCCGCTGTGTAAAGTCTTCTCCAGCACGTCCCAAAGATTCTCAATGGGCATAAGGTCTGGACTCCATGTACAGGATGATAATGATGTCTCATTCTCCCTGAACCACTCTTTCACACTATTTAGGGCACTATTAGACCGAATAATCCTGGCATCGTGAAATATGACATTTAGGGTTAAATAACTTGTTGCAGCTGAACCGTGTTAATCACTGCAGGTCTTATTCAATGGAAGCCTCTTAAATCTATTTTTTTATCAGTTCAGTCTAATTTCTTTCCAACTTGATTCAGTCCAAACAGTGATGTGATTTTAATCTGATTTAGTTTTGATTAAGTGGAATTAACTTTAGCCTGAACTGGTTTAGATCTGATTCAGTTCAGTTCACATTCAGAACACAGAACAAAGCCACTTAAGCCATGTTTTGGAATGCATTCTTTTTATTGCAAGTGGCACTTTATCACAAACAATTGCACTCAGCCACAACATTATGACCACTGACAGGTGACCTGAACAACACTGATTATCAGTTATACCCCAGTAAACTGGCGACAGGGCACCTGAGGCTCACCCATGCCTCCACCACGGGGCCCAGCAGGCAAAGAGCCCAAGGCCCCTGACCCCGCCTCCAAACTCCCCAGATCACAATCCAGTCAAGTCCAATGGGATGCACCGTGCAAACAAGCCTGACCCACAGAGGCCCCACCCTCCAACCCAGGTAAAAAAACTTTCAAACTAGTATATGCTATTATATACATAAATATACAAGCAGTGAGGCTCTGAAATATGATGATTTGTGGAAAAAATGCGACTTTTGTGTGTGTGAAGATGAGCGATTACCTGCACAGGTGTGCGCGTCCTCACGGATGTAGTAGCCCGGTCTGCAGTAGCACTGGTACGAGCCATAGACGTTAACACAAAGGTGACTGCACGGACTGCTCAAACACTCGTTCACATCTGCATCATGACACACACTGATCAGAAAGTGTTAATAGAATACACACTGAAATCTGGGATCACCAGTAATCCATCGTCCATGTTGGAGCACAATATCACTTCCCATTCCTCAATGCTAATTCCCTGTGATGTGTTTTTTCCATGTTAGTTTATTCACTGCGATCTGATCCTCCTCAACATCTGATAGCAAACCTGACTAACACCGGGCTGCCAACTTGAGATCCTGAAAATAAGGGCATTGGTTCTGCGCGTACACGCACACGAAACCCCACTGCGCATGCCCGGCCATTGTGTCTAACACTAACCATACACCTTACCCTACATGCCTTCTGCCTCAGGGTTAAAATAAAAAACAAATATTCACCCCCAAAAAATTTAATATGGCCTGTCTTACCCACCAGCCAAACCACCTACATGCTCTCTGTGGGGCAGCAGGGGGCATCACACAGAACTCTGGGCCCTTTACGTAAGCGGTCTCAATGAGTCTCCTGGTCTCCTGATCCAGATCTCTTAATTTTCCTTCCTGACCACATGTCATTAGGGCCCTGGATAGTCAGTCCCACCGTCCCGTCCCCCACTATGACGCCCCTCAGGGCAGTAATATTATTTACAGACAAAATGACAATATTTGCATCGAGTTTAATCATACACAAAACACTGTATCACTATTTATATTCATAAGAACACTCAGGAGATAACACACCTGATTAAGAGAGAATACAACAAAACACACGCAATATTATGTGAAATGCAGCCGTCATGGAGGAGTCTCGGAACAAACAGTGTGTATGAGGGCAGCGAGGAAACCTGGGCCATGCAGAAAGAGATAAAAAAGAAGAAAATCAAGATATAAATCATAGGATAGAAAAGTGTGTGTGTAGGTGTGTGTGTGTGTGTGTGTGAGGGAGACAGAAAGAGAGAGATAAAGTCAAATATTCAAAGGGTGCTTTGGACAATAATAATAATAATAATAATAATAATAATAATAATAAAGAGATAAAGTACAGTCACAGAAGAATCATTAATTAATTTATTGCAAAAGCAGGAGAGAAGAAAAAAAAGGAAAAAGATAAAAGATACAGAATATAAAGTGGGATCGTGCTGCATGTATGATTATAAATCTCTCTCTGTTTCTCTCTCGTGCACGAAATTCTCTCTTAGTCATGTTTGTTAGCCTTTGAGTGTCTTATGAATAGAAAATGTGTCCATAATTAAAGTTGATGCAAATAATTTAACGTAACTGTAAATACTGACATGTATTTCCCTCTTTAGATAACATTATATCACTGTCCTCACAGTCTATAAATGCATTTGAATGTTGATTTATTTTATTATATTGTTGATCTGATCAGCACTATTATGACTGTTCCGGTTATTATCTCTTCTTTTGCGAGTGACTGATGATTGATGCCTCACGCAGCTGTAAATGTGTATTCGTTTCAAGAGGATTAAGCAAATATTATTTCTCTTTACTTGAAGAGAAATAAGAGACGAAATGCGCCCCGGACGCGATACAGCTGTGTACTGAAGGAATACACGCGGGAAAGATGCAGCGGCTCACTTTCGAACAGGAAGCGGTTTATCGCTGACACGCCAGAATGAGGCTGGAGATCAGCGATGTTGTGTGATTCCTCCAGAGACAATCGTTTTGAATATGAAAGTGTGAGAAACTGTATGTGTGGCGTGAGAGCGTGTGAAGACGAGCGATTATGAGCATATGGGTTTCATATATGCTATGTTAGCTAGCTTGCTAAAGCTTATTGTTTTTAGCTAATATTAGCGGGTGTATTTGAGATCTTGAAACTATTGAAACCCACAACACTTTGAGCGTGGCTAGCTAGTACGGGCTATCTGACTAGCCTAGCTTGTTCTACCATATCAGTAATGCAGGTGATATAAAGATCGGTGTGATTGGAAGTTTGCAGAGGCAGAAAACCGGGAGAAAATTAGCTGGCTGTATGTTGCATGCTTGTTTTACTCGGACGCTTCCTGAGCTGTGACCTGATTGGTCAGAAGATTTAAAGAAGCAAATATGATATCACTGTGTTTTGTTTTGTTTTTAAGTTCAAAGTGTGAATGCATCCTATCAGAGAATCCGTTGTGACACTATTGCAGTTTTTTGTTAAAAATAAAAACGCTAGACTCAGCAGTAGTGTTTTTCCCTTGATGGTGTTTTTTTTTTTTTTTTCACGTTTCCCGGCACACATCGTCTCCTTATCTGTTTGTACCTTCACAGTTCTTGCCATCGCTGGATAAAGTGAATCCTGAGGTGCAGGAGCAGCGATACGAGCCTGGAGTGTTCTCACACGTCTGAGCACACAGCCTGCCCGAGTAACGCCAGCATTCATTCACATCTACAGCGAAAAGAGAAAGCAGAGCGAGAGGGAGAGAGTCGGAGGAGATGTTCTTTACGCTAGTCTAAACACTGAGCCGAAGCCTGACGCTGAGCCACAACAGTGTGAATCAGCGGCTGAGATAAGCCTGGAGAAATGCCCGTGGTTCTGCTCCTGATAACAATGTAAACACACACATCAAGCATGACATCATCAGAAGAACCCGACACAGAACATGAACAATCATGTAGTGTTATAATAAAGTGTAAAGGAACATCACTACTCCTTCTCCCTCAGAACAAACATTATTAGGAACATGTCATTAATATGCAAAATTTTGCAACACCCTCGTTTCCTCCAGCCCGTTTGCTAATAGCCTAATATCGCTAACAATACGCACAGTATAGCCAAATATTCAAACCAGCACTACCATGACAACTAAATGTTAGCTTTATCGCTAGATTCAACTTTCTTAGAAACTTTCACGTAGCTAAAGGATTCTGGGTAATACATCATAATTTACCATCATCATCAAGAAATTTCCCACTGTTGGACGAATAAAGGTATATCTTATCTTATCATCATCATCATCCTTAAATTATTTTATTTAGCGACAATAATCTGAGTTTATACGCTGCTGAGTCTCCAGATCAGTTTTGTCTACAGGAAAGATAAAACGGTTTCATGTTTGTAACTTTTAGCTATCTGGAGAGATAATGTAACGCACAAACTTACAGCGAGTGATTAAATGTAGAGTTTTAGCAAACTCACACTGGCTATGTATAACAAGCCAGCTAGTTAGCATTAACATTAGCCTCTTATTCAGCTGCTAAGCAATCTAGCTAATGACGGTATCGTCTATGATTGTCAGCAGAAGATTTAGAGTCTGTATAATACTTTATAAAATACTTGTACAAAAAAATGATGACAGCATGTGAGTTTGTATCGACTACATATGACACGTAAAGTCAGAGATGATGTTTATGCTAAGGCAGGCTATGCTAACAGCTTTGTTTGCTTTTTCAAGTCATAGTAATACATACTTGTTTTAAAATCGCATCAAAAAAGAAACACCATAAGGAACTGATTCGTGTCTGAGACTTCACTGCTACATGTGCTCTAGCGGCACGTTAGCGTGTCTCACCTACACACATCCTCCTGTAGGTGTCGTACTGGTAACCGGGGCGACAGTCACAGCGGTATGCTCCCGGGAGATTATGACAAATCTGACCTTCTCCACAGCGATGGACTCCGGTTTCACACTCGTCAGTATCTGTAACCCATGGACAGATTGGAGTTCATGTATGGCTAACGCAGCCATGCTAATCTCGCTAACAATTAATGTAAGTGAATGATAGTGTGATCTTATGCTATGCAATTTTTTATTTAATTATTACTAGCAATGTTTTGGGTCAAACTACAGCACTGTAATAAAAAGTTCACATTTGCACATCTGACAGATGCCACTGATCAAAAGTTTGTACACCCCCATTCATTTAATATCTTTTTTTGAATATATGTTTAATAGTTTGGAATAATAATAAAGATATCGATTGATCGATTGTATGAATTCGCAAATATAGAATTATGCAGATAAAAAATTATTTCCAATAAAAAAAATTTAATTTAAGTTCAGATAGGAAAATCCTTTTAGAGGATTGTAAAAAAAAGATTTTCTATACATTTACCACATATAAACAAAAACACTGATTAATTTTTACATGTGTATTGTTTATGAACAGATTTCACTTTTTTAAAACAATTGATTAAAGACAGATCTATTGCTGCTCTAATTCACTGTATCTGAATTCCACTGGGTCAAAAGTTTACATACGCCAAGCTGACTGTCTCTTAAAACAGTCTGGAGGATTCCAGGAAGATCTAACTGCATTTAGAAGTTTATAATTGCACATAAGTCTTCATTAGGAAGTCATTAGAAGTGTAATTGTGCCTTTCTGGCCTTGGTGCCACAGGAACATCCAAACAACTCAACCTTAGACCTTAGAATGTCTCCAAACCACTGAAGGTACCAGAATCGTCTGTACGAACATCTGAGAGCGAACAGACTTGGAATATAAGACTCCCAGGAATGACGGAACAACAACATAGTGAAGACCTGGTGAGGGAGTTGGAGGTGTGGAGTGCTAAAGATTTTCAGGATTTCTGTGTAAATTTGACCTGAAATGTGATCATATCTTCTCGATAAAGAGATGCCAAATTGATAGTTATATATATTTGTACATTTAAGTTAAAATAAGTCCCCCCCAATTTGGATACAAAAATAAATTCACAATATATATATATATATATATATATATAATAATCATCATTTTACAAATGAATAAATATTGCATCTTATTATTAAAAAAATATCAATTATAAATTAATTATTATAATAGAAATATTTCATAAATATTTATTTACTATAATTAAAAAGAGATCTCAAAGTAGGTTCCAATTACTTTGATTTACTATGAAAATGACTTTGTTTAAAAATGTTTTTTTTTTTCTAAATCTAAGTGATTTGCTCTCATTTATTTTAAATAATTAGAAATAGGTGTGTCTGTGTGTTATTTATGACACTGCTTGTGGGCGTGGCTTCTTGTCTTTATGCTTATTCTCTTCTCTAATCCACCTGGTCCTGTGCATGAGCTCATTCTGAGGTTTTTTTTTTATTTAGGTGTGTGTGAAAGCATGAAAACCACAGGTATGTAACATGCACAGGGTGTGTAGGAGTAAGAGTGATACACACTCAAGGCCCTCGGTGGTGTGTGTGTGTGTGTGTGTGTGTGTGTGTGTGTATTACCGATACACCTGGTACCGTCAGGACTGGAGTGGTAGCCTCTGCCACACAGGATGATCTTGCGCTGGCAGGTGTACGAGCCCACGGTGTTGATGCAGTTAAACCCGGGACTGCAGGGCGCTGTTCCTGTCCTGCACTCATCGATGTCTGTGCACACACACACACACACACACACACACACAAGGCAGAGATACTGTTAGCATCCTAAACCTGTTAATTTTCCTAGAACACAAGGGTTTATTTCTTTTATCCAAATGTGCAACTTGTATGTAGAGGGTGACACGGTGGCGTAGTGGTTAGCACTGAGACTCTACACCTCCAGTGTCGAGGGCTTGAGTCCAGCCTTGGGTCTGTGTACATGGAGTTGGGATGCTCTCCTTGTTCTTGGTGCGTTTCCTCTGAGTGTTCTGGTTTCCTCACACAGTCCAAAAACATGCAGAGTAGAATAACTGCAAATTGTCCGTAGTGTGTGAGTGTGTGCTTATGTGCCATGCGATGCACCCTGGCGAATAAGCTGTTACTATTGAAACCATCAACGAATCAGAGCGAGCACATTCATATCTCAGTCACATTGATAACTCAGTGATGAACGTTTGTCTCGTCAACATAATGGTTAAATAGTTTTGCAGGCGGCGTATTTTATTTTCTGTTTTCTTTTAAAATGTTTCGTGAAACACATACAGTACCTTACTAGTAATACTAATACTGGTGTTTATATAATAAGATAATAATTACTCTAAATTACTATTAATAGTCAGGTATAAATAGCAAGACATGTTACATTCTTATTAGGGGCTGAGCGCCCCCTAAAGGTCTGGTCCTTGAATCACCCCTTGTGTGTATCCTCACTGTGTGTATCTTCATTTTGTGTGCGTGTGTGTGTGTGTGTGTGTGTGTGTGTGTGTGTTCTCATTGTGTGTGTATCTTCACTGTGTGTGTATACAGCTGGTAGACATCACCAGAAAACATTCAGGAGATTATTTTCAGATGAGGTTTCTACAACGCTCAAGGATTTGGGTTTTTATTTCATTTCTTCAAAGCAGATCTGAGGCTCGCTGCCTCGACATGTCTCACTGTTCCTGTCCCTGCGGGCTCATTCCAGCAGTTTACAGAAAAATAAAGAGAGAGAGAGAGAGAGATACACAGACTGAAAGAAGGAAAAGACAGACAGACAGAAAGATAAGGAGAAAGAAAGAGTTAGAGAGAGAGAGAAAGAGAGCAAGACAGAGACAAAGAGACAGACAGACAGACAGACAGAGGGAAACAGACAGACTGTGAGAGAAAGACAGATCTTATTTCATCTTTGTGATTCTGTTCAGACATCAGTTCACTAATTAATGAATAAACTCGTTAACTTTTTTTCCTTCTTGTTAATTAACAATTGAATCAATTTTAAGCTACAAGCTCCACCTCCAGACTTTAGGTTCCGCCTCCTGTCTGTGTCTCACCCTCTGTTTCTTACTTTTTCTCAGCGTTTAAATATAACAATGTGTCTGATTTACACACACACACACACACACACACACTTACTGCACAGTGCTAAACTGAGCCTCCATGAGCCTCTAAATGTGTGTCTCGAGTGGTCGTGTGAGTGTCAGCTCTGACCTGTGCACTGGGCCTGGGAGTCGACAGTAAACCCTGCAGGACACCTCAGTCTGGCTCTGCAGCTGAACGAGCCGTCCGTGTTGATGCAGTCGAACCTCGGGCCGCAGCTCTCGGCTCCCGCCGCACACTCGTTTATATCTGAGAGGAAGCAGTTATAGCAGCTGAAGTGTGATTTTAGTCTGGAGTCGCACTCTGACCCAGACCACATGTAGAACACTGGAGCTGTAACTCACAGTCATAACACATCTGACCACCAGGTGGCACTGTGACTCAAATATAAACTCATTTACTCAACACTACTGCACAGACGTACAGTCTGACCTTTACTCATTTTCATCTAAACATCTGTAAAAGATCATCAGGTCCAGGTCTAGGGAGGGAATGAGTGAGAGACAGACAGGGAGATACAGACAGACAGTTAGAAGGATGGGTGGATAGGCAGACAGACACACAAACAGGTGAACCGACAGACAAAGTGTGAAAGGCAGAGAGAAAGACATTATGTATGGATAGATATCTAGACAGCTAAATAAAAGATAAACAGACAAACAGAGTCAAAGAAATGTGTATCCACAAATAGACAGACAGACGGGCACACAGAGAGTCAGACAGATGGGCACACAGAGAGTCAGACAGGAACACGTGGTACACAGAGAGTTTGAGTCAGACAGACAGGTGCACAGAGAGTCAGACAGATAGGCATAGAAATAGCCTGAGTCAGACAGACAAGTACACGGAGAGCAAGACAGATACATACACAGGGAGTCTGAGACAGACAGACAGGTACACAGAGAGTCTAAACCAGACAGACAGGTACACAGAGAGTCTAAACCAGACAGACAGATACACAGGGAGTCCGAGACAGACAGACAGGTACACAGAGCGTCTAAATCAGACAGACAGGTACACAGAGCGTCTAAATCAGACAGACAGGTACACAGAGAGTCAGACACACCATAACGACAGATAAACAGACAGCTAGACAGTTGGGTGGATATACAGAGAAAAGGACAGACAGACAAACACACAGACAGTCAGACAGATAGGTGGATAAACAGATAGACAGATCGTCCATGAGACAGACGGCTGTGTATTTCTGTGTTTTTATTAAAGGTGTCTGGAGTTTTTAAGCGATGAAGTTTAACAATAAAACGGCCTATAAAACCTTTTCTCAATAAAAACACAAACATTAATGATGTAAAAGTTAAACACTCCAACACCATACACACCTGTTGGAGGTGTGTGTGTGTGTGTGTGTGTGTGTGCGCATTGAGGACATTGACAGGTTGAATGATGTCTCTTTTGTCCGCAGAAACACTGGCCGGTTTGTGTAAATGCTGTGCATCTATTTAAACGTTAGTCTTTTTTTAAACACACCTGTGTGTGCGTGTGTGTGTGTGTGTGTGTGTGTGTGTGTGTGTGTGGCTGTATCCTTTAAAATAAAACACACTCCAGGGCCTGTGCTTTCAAACATTCACACAAAACACAAAGATGAATCAACATACAGTATGAAAAGTGTCATGTTCTTTTCAGCAGTGTGGTTATAACCTCCTATAGAGCCCATATGAACAGCTCATAACCCCCACACACTCACATTTCACCACAGAAACAAAGGGAAAGACAGATTTTTCTCTGATTATTGATTCAACTAATGATTCAATTAGATCCGTTTGAGTCAAATAGAATGATACAGTGAGTCATATCGTATGAATCATTACTGCTGAATCTTTTTTTAAACACAATACAGATTGCTAAAAGAAACACATATACAGTGGTGTGAAAAAGTGTTTGCCCCCTTACTGATTTCTTTTTTTTTTTTGTCATGTTTGTCACTTTAATGTTTC
>JAOVVA010000019.1:775354-787241 GCA_028565275.1 Leiocassis micropogon
TGATTAGTGCAGAGACGGCGTGTTGTTTAAGACGACATAACGTTATCAGATGTGTGTTCTTACTGAAAGTGCTTCTGGTAATCAGATTGCTCGGTCAGAGCTAACTGTTGAATAATTAACAATAACTTCCACACACTTAGCTAGTTAATACACAAACCCTTAGAACAAAGGGTTCTCTAAGAGTTCACAGGATAACTGAGGGATCCTAGGCACCCACAATTGGTTTCTACTTCGACCCGTTTCTACCAGGATACACACTCTTGTAGTGTTTTTCTCCATGAGAGACTTTTAATTGTTCTGGTTCCCTTGTGATCTGTAGATGATTCAGTGGCTCTAATCAGAACCGTGTTTGGTTCTCAGAGTGAGGAATGTAAAGCTCAGAACTTCAGATTCTAATAACACTCAGCGAGGGAAAAAAAGAGCTTTTCAGGAATTAATAAATGAGCCAAAGGTCACATTGGTGAGAAAAGAGCGTCCTAAAAGCATTAAGGGGAAACTCTGAGAGGAACCGGGTCTATAAAAGCAGAACCCGTCCCCATGGGCTCTGGAGAGTGGAATTACAGTAGATAAAGATGCAGATACAGTCTTAGTAGAGGTTGCTTAAAGATACTTTGGGAAAATAAATTCCTAAGGAATGGAAAGGATATGATTGGTCCAATAAATACTTAAAAAATAAATACTTTTCCTGCTCTCTAGAGAACCCTTTAGTGATACATGATACATTAAATCACACAAAATGTTTTTAAATAAAAAATACATAAATAAATTATATATATATATATATATATATAATTATTATTATTATTTATTTTTTTTGCACAACGTACCAACAACATAAATGTTTATCATTTATTTAGCACATTTTCCTTGTTAATTAACTAATGAATTAATGTAATGACTAATATAAAAATCCTACTTCTACTACTACTACTACTGAGAATGAGAAAACATATTTAATTGTCATAAAATTAGAATAATAATCAATTAAGCTTTTATTCTTTTTGAAACTTTATAAAATAATTTATTCAAATCAATTATTAATTATATTATATAAATATGAATATATAATTATTATGAATGTTAAAATTATTAATAAATTAATTAAATTCATTCAGTATTTAAGGCATAAAAGTAACAAAACTTTTTCTTTTCTTTTCGCCGGCTCTCTTTATTTCTTTCTCTTTGCCAGAAAACAAGATTGTGTAAGTTTTAAAAATCTTAAGAAATATGAGATGTTTTTTTTGTCTCTGTGGCGTCATTCTCAGCTTTCATTTCCCTTTTTTTCCTAAATGAATGATGAATAAACCCGTCTGAGAGTCAGCGCTGCAGTGTGTCAGGAGCCGTGATGTTTATTAGAAGGAGTCTGGACGAGTGGAGGCGTCGGTGGAGACAACCATGGGTGTGAAAAGTAAAAGTAAATAAAAGAGTTTCGAGCGGCTGAACCCTGGTGCGAGGCTGAGGGCTGTTTGTGCTCAGAGGTCGTGTAACGTGTCGGGTAGCTGAAGGCTTCATTTAAACAGAGTCACAGGATGAAAACAACACTGAGCTAAATACACAACACACAACCATGAAGAACGCACAACAAAACAATCCTGACAACCTAAATAGTGGGACTGAAGAGGACGTCATACTAAAATAACACGACACGGGTGAACGGTATCAGTACTATTAGACTCACTGGGGCTGATGGGTAATGTAGTGTAGTGGGTCTCTGGCACGTCCAAGACACAACATGGCTGAATTAAAGAACTGAATTAAAGTCCGAGGAACCTTCAATGCACTTTTGTTCTGCTCTGGATAAGAGAGTCTGCCAAATACCTAAATGTAAATGTAGATGTGAATATTACAAAATACGACACAAAAAAATGCTAACGATTAGAATGATTTAAATGCGTAGTACTAAATGTTCTCTACTAAATCTGCTCAAGTAAATATTTTTTCACTATAACTCAAGTCCACTATTAAGTGCTCACAAAACTGACAAAAAAAAGTTTGTTTGTTTGTAAATTATAATTTGCATGTGTGTTTAGGGAACTTAAATCTTTAATGATTTTAAATTTTTTTCTTAAAAATTTCTTTTTTTACATTTTTAAAACATTACGTTTTCTGATTCATTTTTTAAATCATGTTACTTTTAAATCACGTCACACTTAATATTTGAAGTGAATAAAAGTTTTTCATGTGTGTGTGTGTGTGTGTGTGTGTGTGGCTTTACTGGTGCATTCCACCATAACGTATTTAAGATATGAACGTAACTGAACTTTTCTGTACTGAAGCAGGTTTTTTCTTTTTGCCGACTCCCTTTATATCTTTCTCTTTACGAAAAGACAAAAATGTGTAAATTTATAAAAATCCTCATAACCAGTTACATTAAATAGTTAACTATTAAACTTTTAATTTAAACCTTGTAAATCGTTTTGTCCGATTCTCTCTCTCTCTCTCTCTCGTATTACAGTCTGTTAGAGGAACTGAAACTATTTATTAAGCAAAAATCAAGGAAATCAGAAGAGGGGAGTAAATACTTTTACACGTCACTGTATGCTGTAATCGCTCTGTATTTTTGCCTCCATGAGACGATTCAGCAGAAAGTTTCTATAAATGCTGATGTTTTTAGGAAGCGCACACAATGATGTCATGTTCAACTTTATTTCTCCCTCTCTCTCTCTCTCTCTCTCCATCCCTCACCCTCTCTCTCCCTCTCTCTCCCTCTTTCCCGTGCTTGATTTCCACACTACAGATAACACACTCGTCTACTCACTGCATAATTAATTGAAATAAATTAATTTGTTCTTATTTTAAATCTATTGTGTGTTGCTGCGTTTGACAGAGGGGTGGAGGTGAGGAGGAGGAGGAGGAGGAGGAGGAGGAGATGAGGTCTTTCATTCCTGAAGCCAGCAGTAAGACAGCAGGATGGAGTTTTTGAGGAGGAGAGATAACGTCATAGCTAGTGATGAGGCAATGCTAAAACACACTGAGCTCATTTAATTGCGGCGGTTGTCTGAAACACACACCTAAACACACTGCGCAGCACTAACCAGGGGGTGAAAGTGGGAGAAAATCACAAAAATAGATCAAAGATAGAGCAAGTATTATACTGTAGTCTCTCTCTCTCTCTCTCTCCTGATGTTCTAAGTGGGTGTCTGAGTGTACCCGAGTGCCAGCGCCTCCTCAGGCCTCGGCACGGAGCCCACACCAACTCATTACTCATGGAGATTATCGCTAACGCCTTTTCCTGCTCCACAGGATGTCGTCACTCTACAGCTCCTCCATTTACTCACTGACCCCTGACCAGTGAACTCCAACCGGACCGGTCCGATCCGCCACAAAACCCGCTGACGGAGGTAGAGCTCGTCCTCACACCCCTGTGCCTTTATAACCACAAAAAACTCAGATTGAAACAAATATATATAAAATAAATCCTCTTATCCTGTAAAGAGTGACAGGTCTTTAATAAAGTTTGGTTTGGAACGACTGGTGCATAATTAAGTGTATAACTGAACTGAATAACGTGATTAGTGTGATCGAAACAAGACCCAAGCAGTCGAGATAATACATGAGAAAAAACAGAGAAAGTGAAATCATCATAACAACAAAACGATGCTGAAAGCTCATGTGTGTTACAGTGATGAGCAGAAAAATAATAAACCCATTCACATGAGTGATGAGGAAGAAACAGGTCTATAAACCTCTGTTATTAATCTTTCATGTGTGTGAACTAAACATTCCTGTCAGATTTACAGGTTCACGGATTCTCTTTGTCGTTATGGGAGTGTATTAATAAACACCAATCAGCTGTAAATGGACCAGTCTAGCGCCTCTAGTGGTTAGAATAAGACATCCATACATCTGGGAACCTCTGTTGTCCATCTAGGGGCCGTGGGAGGCCAGTGGTGACCATCGTATTTGATATTCCCATTTTACCTCCGGTCAACACACACAAACACGCACACACACACACGCTCATTCACACACTACGGGGAATTTCGGAACGCCAATTAGACTAATCTGCATGTCTTTGGACTGTGTGAGAAAACCCGCCAAGAATGAGGAGAACATGCAAACTCCACACACACAGACCTAAGGCGGGAATCGAACCCGGACCCTGAAGGTGCAGGGCAACAGTGCGAACCACTACGCCACCATGCTGTCAGTTTAAATAATACATAAAGTGAAATCAGTATGTCATTTATAGTTATGTTGTGTGATTCTGTAGACGAGTGAATTAATATCTGTGTTAAAGAAAAAGAAACACATTTTGGTACTTAGCTTCACAAAATTTCACATATACACTATAACATATTTTATATATATGTGCAAAAAACGCCTCCTCTTTTATAGAGTGCTATTACTTTTGTCCTCATTAACCTGTTAGTCTTGTTCATCTTAATTGATGGATTAGTTTCAAAATTCTTTCTTGATGGTTAAATTAACAACTTATAGTGTTTATGTAGGTGGACATGATTAAAGTGATAAATTAACTCTCCATTTCCCATCAGCCATCACCACTGACGTGTCCTGATATTCTGACTGATTTCAGTCGTCTTCCTGCATATTTCATATGAACTGCATTTTCATGAACAGCCTGTTTCTTCCGTAAAAGCTAGAGGATAGATTCTGTATTCAGCACACTAAATGAGTCTTAACGTTAAAACGTTCTGCGCTACAGATGTGCATGTCATCTCTCATAAGTACAGTGAGGAATCTGCACTGTCGTCTCCGTCACTCGGCCGTAAATAAAGCCTGGTGAGTACAGCTCTGTCTGACGCGTGTAGGGAGCCGAAGTCCTGCCTTGAGCACACACACACACACACACACACACATACACACACACACACACCACGTGATCATCAGTGCCGGCCGTAAAGCCGACTCTGCTGAGGAAATGTTACACATTCCTATAAAGTCCAGGTGCTGGAGCAGGTGTGAACAGCGTCACCGTGTCGGGGTGAAGCTCAGCATCCGACTGCTCGACAGACGCCAATATACCCTGCAGGAGAGCTCTGAGAACCTCAACAAACCCGGTTCTGTATGAATCCAGTGCTTTACTACTGTGCTGTGCTGCTTCATTCTGCATTCTGACTGGTGAAGAAGACAAAGCGTGAGAGAGTGAGACTGGCAGAGTGAGAATGAGACACAGCATGAGACTGATCTTGCTGAGACACATCAAGACACAGGGACACAAAAAGGGTGCGAGACAGAACGGTAGGACATTAACACAGTATCAGATAGAGTGTGAAAGACAGGATGAAATAGAAACAGGGTGAGACAAGATGAGACAGTGACAGAGTGAGACGAAAAGAATGTGAGTCAATGACAGAATGAGACAGTGTGAGACAGCAGCAGTGTGAGACGGTGACAGAGTGAGACTACAGTTTGACAGAGTGACACAAAGTTAAACAGCCATAGTGTGTGATACAATGACAGAGTGATAAAAAGTGAGACAGTGAGAGTGAGACATTGACAGTGAAACAGAGTGACACAGTAACAGGGCGAGTCAGTTACAGAGTAAGATGGTGAGACAGTGACAGAGTGAGATAAAATGAGACAGAGTGAGACAGTGAAAGAATGAGACAGAGACACAGTAAGACAATGACACGAGTCAGACAGAGTGAAAGTCAGGCAGTAAGATAATGGCAGTTGAGAGTCAAACAGAGTGAGACACTGAGGGAGTAAGACAAAGTGAGACAGTGACAGAGTGAGTCTGAGTGTGACATGGACAGAGTGAGACAAAGTGAGACAGTAACAGAGTGAAACTGAGTAAAGATAGTGACAGAGTGAGACACTGACGGAGTGAAATAAAGTGATACAATGACATAGTGAGACAGTAACTTTGTGAGACACACAGACAGATTCAGACAGGGTGAGACAGTGACAGAGTGAAACTGAGTAAGACAGTGACAGAGTGAAATTAAGTGAGACAATAACATAGTGAGAGTGATAGAGTGAGACAGCGTGAAACAGTAACATTGTGAGACACAGGGACAGATTGAGACAGGGTGAGACAGGGTGAGACAGTGTTGATGAATGTTCTAAAACAGCAGCTCTGACAGCAGTGCAGCATCACAGGACAGGCTGATATTAACTGCCTTCATCCTTCATGTGCACACGCAGGTTGTTGGTCTGATTCGGATAATAAACAGATCAGAAAACGAGTAATCTTTGATCTAGTGAGGTTTTTGAAGGAGTCTCCAGTGTCAGCACTCTGTACCAGTTAGAAGTACAGTTGTAACTTTAAGATTTCTGACACATGTTGTTTGTCTCGTTAACTTTAAGGACGGAGAACGGAGCAACACACACACTGTCTCGGTGAACTGACTCGCTTGTTAGTGAGTTTAACTGAATCGAATCATGTTTTCTTTGGATTCAAACACTAAGGAACCATGACATGAACCGATTCACCCATCTTACACAGCACTGCAGATTTCCTCCACATTTAGTCATGGTATCAGAAGAATGCACCTCGGCTCCTCTGCCAGTTATTTTTACCCACAATCCTTTTCTCTGTAGCTCATACTTCTTTCAGATGTGTAATGAGCCGTCATGTGGAACGGCCTTTTGTTTTTTAGAATCTTTCCATTTTAAAAGAAAAACTTGCGTCACACACTCACTCACCTCTCCGGTTGTCGGATGTTAGATCCAGGTCGTTTCTCTCCAGGTGGTATCTGCCCAGGGTTTCGGGCTGTCTGTACAAGTCCACTGGTGGTGACGTGGTGGAGATGAACTGCGGTGTAGGAAAAGTGTTGAGATCTGGGATCGCGTGCTGAAGGTTCTCGCCATCGTCAGGGTTTTTCTCTGTTCTCTCGAAGTCAACTGTGGTATTGGGTGTTGTTCTTTTTGGAGGAGCCTGAGTGGGTCTAACCACTGTTTCTGTCTGAGATGATAACTTTTCAGAAGCTCTTGGATCTGTCTTAATTGTAGTAACGCTTGGTAAGTCCTCGGTTCCATCTTCTTCTGCGTCATACACGCCCAGTGTCTCTCTAAGCTCCTTTCTGGTGTCTTCATGAAAACCATCGTGTGAATTCTGACCCGGAGGAGTTGCAGAAGATTGGATGGAAGCATCTGGACTTGTCGTGGCTTCTGGGAAATAGTCAAAATCCTCACTCTCTTCAAACTCTGACCTGTTCTCTGTGTAAATCGGAACGGAGTTACTCTGAAATTTATTAGCTTGACCAGGGACATCTTTAGCGTTTTCATGTTTGGAGATCTGTAGATCATTCTCTTTAACCTCAGGATTCTTGAGCGTTTCTGAGGGACACTCAGGAATCACAGAGCACATCAGGTCACCACCGCCGTTGGGACAGTGACACACCTGACACGGATCCATGTGGAAGGAGTGGCCAGCTTCGTATTTCTGGTTCTCGTAGACGCAGCCAAAGCGCAGGCAGTGAGGACACGCCTCGGCCGTCCCGGAGAGCTCGATGCAGTGAGGAGGAACTTCAGGGCACGGGATAAAGCGGCAACTTATCCTGCCTCCGCCTGCGGGACACGAACACTCCGTGCTGCCAGAGTCCACCAGGTACGACTGTCCTTCAGGAACCTTCCCGTTTTTAAATCTGGCCCTGATGCAGTCGTAATACTGGTACCCCTCACACGTGCAGCCTCGCTGTAGACACGTGGCACAGCACGCTCCGCTCTCCAGAACCTCCTCAATGCAGTGGTCCAGATGTGGACAGTCCACTCCGGTGCAGTCCCTCTGCCCGAGACACGTCTGCAGGAGTACAAGAGTGCACGCAAGGACGTTCCATTTCACCAAAACCCGCTTGGTCATTCTTAAAAACGCCACAGACGATTGTCACCTTGTGCTCCGCCCACCGCTGACCTGAAGTCAGGACAAAAATGTGTCATCATGTGATATTACTAACATGACATGCACACAGGACATCGCTACAGTTACACCACGCTGCTGCTGAGTTCTGGATTCTGTATTGTCAGTGTTGATAAATTCTCTACTGCAGCAGCTCTGACAGTAGTGCTGCAGAATGAAATATTTTATAAACAGCTGTTATAAGAATGATTGCTGTTAAAGAAAAGTTTTAATCACTGGGAGATTTATGTAGCTGTGTTTTTTTGGGTGCCAATAATTCTGAAGTTGACCATAAATCAAGAGGTTGTAGTTGATTAGCTGCACTTGGCAAGTGAAAATATGTTAAATCTAGCCAAATGTATTTCAAATTTCTTAAGGTGAGCTTACAACAAAACCAGATCTAAGACTCTTAAGCCTAGTCCTGGAAGCATTTGATCGATTTGTTTTAAACATATTGCTGTTTTTTTTTGTTTTTTTTTGCCAAATAACTTTGCCAGTTTACTGCCAATTTACTGATTTTAGAAGTGATATACATCTAATTATTATTTATATTATATACTTGTTTAAATTATTAGCTTTATATATATTATTAGATTTTATATTAGATTTAACATTTGTTTATATTATTTTTTCTATTATATATTTAGTATACATTTATACATTTAAATTATACACATATAATTATTATTAATTAAGTGATGTACATCTTATTTAAATATAAATATTTCTAGTAAGAAGTAAAATTGATCTGCCAAAAATTTTTTTAAATTCTGCTTAAAAATAGCAAACAAGTTTTAGGAATTAATAATTTATCATGAATAATATTTGATTTATTGTGATATATTTATCTTTAATAAGAAAAGTAGATACATTTAACTATACTCGAGATACGTTCCCTGGCTCAGATCTTTTCTTTCCTCCGTGTGATAAACAGATTATAAGGTTTAAAGTAAATGAACAGATGTGAATAAATCATATAACACACATACAGTATAAACACCGCATTCCATCATTAAATCCTCATGCTCGTGTTCCTCATGTGGAACCATATGGGTTCTCCAGGTTCTTCGTGTAACTCCGTGTTAACTCACTGACTGAAGTGTGTGCTGGAGGTCAAAGGTCACCTGACTCTGGCTTATACTTTCACCAGATGACCGTGTGCTCATGTGAAGTGCACAAACTCGCCCTTGGGCTCCGAGTCACAGCCTCCGACATCAACACAAACACACACACTGACACACACACACACACTCACTCATTCACTCCTAAGGAGCAGTGTAATACAGCCAGGCCATCTAAAGGCATGTTTCTGATAAGGGAGGAAACTGGAGAAGGCTGAGGAGGAAACTCACACAGATAGCAACCTGGGTTCCTGGAAGAACCCTGGACCTGTGAGACAGCAAAGCTACAGGCTTTTATCCTTGTTTATTTAGACGTATAAGAGGATTTATTCGAATAAGGTGTTAACTAGGCAATCATCATAACTATCAATCATAACTAGGCAATCATCAGCTAATGAAGTATATGATGCTAACTAATAGAGCTAACTAAGCTAACAAAGGCTATAATGCTAACTGAGTGAGTTTATCTTATAAAGGCTATAATGTTACAATAACCGCTATGATGCTAAGTGATCTCTCGGAGCTAATCAAAAGGTGAACTGGATGGATAAAAGAAAAGAAGAAAGAAATGTATAGCTGTTTTACAGTTATTTATAGGATCTAAAGGGGCCTGGGCACAGGCAGGGGTAGCTCAGTGGGTAATACACTGGTGTGTACTGATCAGGAGGTCACAGGTTCAAACCCCAGCGCCACCTAGGCCTGTAACTCTCATCCACCCAGATATTAAAAAGTTGCCCTGGATAAGAGCGTCTCCCAAATCCTGGAAATCTGATATTGGTATAAATGTAAAGGCTGAGCTTTTAAACTAATTTATTAAATTATTTTTCCTAAATAATAATAATTACATGGTGTCACTACTGTTTGTGATAAAGGATGATTGCTCATCAATCCGTCGCTAAATGTCCTGCTGGTACAAAGTCAATGTCCTTTGTTTGTCTTAAGGGGTGTACAAACTTTTCCACTTGATTCTAAATAAGAGATGAATGTAAAGAGAGGATCACCAGTTTTAAACTGTCACAGGTCGTTATACTGAAATAAATTGAATCAGTAATGAATTAGAGAATGATCTCTCAACTCTGTGTTTAATTGAAGCAGTAATTAAAGAGACAGTTCTACACATGCTCGGTTTGTACTGAGTGATATAGCGACCGGACGTTATTGTAATAAACCACATCAATGTATATTTTTCTAAATATCACAGAAACTAGAGAAAACCAAAGTCACTATCTGTTTTAAAGATCACAATATCTGCCATATACTGAAGTGAAATGTATTAATATAATTTTCATGCCATACTTATTGATTTTTTTTTCTTAGCATATCCTACATCATAACTACAAACTAATGACAGAAAAAGGAAAGAATTTTTTTATTAAGAAGAGTTTAATAAAAAAATATATATATTAAAGATTAAACAGAATTCCTCTACTCTGTGTTGCAAGAAAAGATTTTAAACATAAATACAGCGAATTAAATTATTTTTAAACATACAATGATAATCTAAAATATAACAGTATAAAAATAAAATCTTATTTGTGTCATTTTAGAATCATTTAATGGCTGAATATATAAACCAGTGAACATTTTTTTAGTTAAAACATTTGTATAACAGCACCACTCCCTCCAACATAAAGTGCCCTGACATGGGAAAAAAAAAAAAAAACTGTACGTTTTTAAATACGCCAATTTTTCATGCTCGTTTCTTGAAGGAAAGGTCACGTGACTCACTATAAAATAGATTTTCCTTAGAATAAGAGAAGTGAAGACTTTATATTTCTGCATGAGATTTATTTCGCAGACAGTCACTAACACATTTTATGTGTCTTATTTAATGTATGGAGCAACATGTTAGAGGATATAAAAAATATAAGATTAACACACGTTTAAGATTAAATCGGAGTGCTCTTTTTATTAGGAAAATTATTCTAACGGTTCTGATCAGCTTTGATTTAAGCTTTGATTGTGAACATTAAAGTTCAAACACAATATTGATTTACATAAGTGACATTTTTTGAATATTTCCCCTCAATTATTCCCTCTAATAATCACTGATATAAAGGAAAGAAAAAGAAGGTGTTTTCCCGCGGGAACGCGGTCCGAGTCCAGGCTGCTGAATGGAAGCGAGTTTTCCGGATCAAACGGATCGCGATGCTCAGAGTTCACGCGCCAGATCTCTTTGATCCGTTAGATCTCCCTGATGATCTCCACTTCCACTTACTGTCCATTCTCAGATCAGAAAACGGCACAAAAATGACTCGTAAGCATGCAAACACACACACACACACACACACACAACCTGAAGTGTAAACCTACCTGTGTGTGTTGGTTCCCGCGTCTGTGTGTGTCTCTGATTACTGAGTGCTGAAGAGGATCTGCGCTCAGACCTGGCTTTAACCTCTAACACACACACACACACACACACACACACACTGTGAGTCACCTTACCGACTCTTTCGGACGGAATCGACTCCAGAAATGTGATTCAGGTTGAATGAATCGAACTGATCTGGATCTGATTCGTTTGATTCACACTTCCAGTCACTCAGGCATAAAGTCATTTATAGTATATTAAGATGTTTATTCATATTTGCTGATAAGAACTTTCACTTAAAGGCAGCTAATGTGCTATTTAAGCGAAGTGAGTTAATAAAGTCTATTATCAGCTAATAAGGAGCTAAGAGCTACTGTGGAGCCGTGATCCTGACTGACCGAGCTCAATTAATACGGTTCTTAATGCTACAATAAGCCCCATGAAGCTGATTCATCAATTAACTTGAGCTAACTAAAGTCAGTAAAGAAAAACCTTTGACTCCTAAAGGTGGTGAGTGAACCTGCTCTAGATATCCGTACAGCCGAGTCACTGACAGTCTCTAAGCGATGACTAAAGTGTTCGGGACTCAGACACAGTCTCAGTGTTTAAGTCCAGGCTAAAAACCTATTTATTTAATCAAGCATTTTTATA
>JAOVVA010000019.1:795977-806211 GCA_028565275.1 Leiocassis micropogon
ACAATGAAGATCTGTAAAGTTATTTGGATTTTTACAACATTATTGTTGAAATACACAGTCCTGAAAAAGGGGCGTTTTTTTTTTTTTTGCTAAGTATATATTAAAAATCTTTTTATTACATATTTTTTGCTTAACCTTTAAAATGTAAAAAATGTCCACATATAAAAAGTACACCTTTTACAGTATATATTACAAAGACCTGGAGCAGGGAGCATAGGACACCTTTAAGCAGCTCAGCAGTGTATCAGTGCTGCGTAGTGTGTGGTGTAGTGTAGTGTGTGATGATCTGATGTTGTCCAGGCTGTCCTCTCAGGGCTGTTTGTTCTGAGTGTATTGGTTTGTAAATGAACCTTATGATGTTTGTGCAGGAAACACGTTCAGTACGCTGGCAGGTCTGTTGTTCGACTGGAGCCTCGTGAAGGGCACGGAAACGGTCGCGTTCCCCGATTCACACAGCTCCTTACGGTAAAAATACACACACTCTCACACACATGTCTTTACACACCCATTAACTCCAATCTTCATCTACATACTCCAGATGTTCCTGATTAGTCCCTAATCAGTCCCTGATCATGATGAATGATTTATATCTCCTCCCCCCCAGGGTCCTGAAGTTCTCAGAGTCGACCTACAAGCCGCCAACCTACATCTCAGAGATGGAGAGAGTGGGAAAGCAGGGAGATATCATCCTGGTGTCTGGGATTAAAACTGGCCACGCAAAACTCAAAGCTAAACTCCTGGAGCCTCTGTACACGGTACGGAGAAGGGGGACTCTTTTCTCCAAAATTTTAATTCATATTCAGTCATGTCTTCATTTAGGGAAGATAAATGGTGAATAGGAGATGCCGTTTTTTTTTTTTTTAGCGCAAAGTTTAATGATGGAGCGCACAGTTTCAGAATGATGTAGAGGTGTTTTGATAAAATTCCATCTGTACAGTGAGAAGCTTTCTGTCCCAATTAAACTGCGTTAATCTGAATATTAATAAGTATAAAATGAATATTCATGAGTCTGTAATAGGGCTGCACGATTAATAAAAAAAACATGATCTTGATTCATGTTCTCATTTCTGAATGACTGATAAAATAATAATAATGAAATAAACTAATGTGTACACATAAGTACTGTAGTTGGCTTCCCTGGGGAATCAAACCCAGACCCTGGAGGTGCAAGGGGACAGTGTTAACCACTATGCCACCGTGCTGCTAATTAGATTCTTAATAATTGAATAATAATTACCAGAAGTGTTACTCTGTGTTTCATGTCGTATATAAATTAAAGAGTGATGAAAAAAATGGGGACAAATTAATATTATAATCTTCCTGGATGTTTATTTAATTGCTGGTACGATGCTGAGAAGGTTGCAGATGGTCAGCTTATCATTTCATTCTATTTTAATCATTGTTAATAAACTCTGTCAGTGTCTGTTAGTTCTGGAAATACAGTAAATAAACCGATTTGATACAGAGCAGTATACAGTACAGCTCCTCTTTTTCTCAGTGATGTTTGGCTAATTTGCCACCTTCTTCCTTTCTGATTTTCTCCTTTGGTTCCTTTGATGTTCCCCTGTGTTCTACAGCATGTTGGAGCTGCTGAGGTGCGACTGCTGATTCTGGACAACGTCATGCTGAATCCCGCCTACGACGTCTACCTGCTCGCCGGATCCTCCATCAAGTACAGGGTGCAGAAAATCCGCCAAGGGAAGATCACAGGTCTGTGTCAGAGATGAGCTCCAGCGGAGTGTTTAAAGGCCATGCTGATGTTCCATGATGATGATTGATGTTTGCTCCGTCTCGCAGAGCTCTCCATGCCGTGTGATCAGTACGAGCTCCAGGTGAAGAACAGCGTTGTCGCTCCTGGAGGAGATTTACTGTCTTCAGTGGCTGAGCTCGAACCCAGCACCTCCAAGGTCTACGCCCTTCAGCATGGACAAACCAAGGTCGTCCTGGATTACAAGAGTATCCTTCACAGCGTACATGTTTTTGGTCCAATGTTAGGGGTGTTCTTTCATTTTGTGAATTCACTGACTGTTTCATGCCTAATTTGCTATCTAAGCACTTGTTTTAAATGTTAAAATCTGTATAAAACCTTTTAAACATTGCACTTTTATACATTTGTCTTTACAGTTATTACAGTTTGACTAAAGCTGTGATGTGATGTCACTTTATTTAAATCGCTGTAGCGTTTGTCAGGTTGTTTAGATGTTAATGAGACGCACTGATCAACCTTAACTCAGTGTGGAGCTGTGGACATGAAGGGCGCGTCCCGTCTTCCTAACGGCACGTTGTACGTGGTGGAACCCGGATACCTCAGTTAGTAAAACACGTTATTCTTACCGTCCTAATTTGTATATTCATTTTAACACAGTTTACAGTAATAAATTTAAAAATGAATGTTTGTGCCAAAGACTGAATTTGACATTTAGATTTTTGTGCCTTTATTTGAAATCTTGTTTCTAATTCATACTTGTTCATATTACACACTTACAAAAGTTTATGTAATTATTAAAAATGTTTTTTTTTTTGTGGATAAATGCATTTTTAAAAAAAGGGCTTTAGATTTATATACTCAGTCAAATTTATTTTCTGTACTGATCCCATGTCAAAAAAAATTCTTTTTTTAATTCTGTACATTTCAAAATACAGTATAAATTTATATGCAAAAAAAGGGAAAAGAAGTCCTTTAGAAATGTATCTTAAAGTTTTTAGGTAATTCCAAATTTCATCTTTCATCCTGTAAACCACACCATGTGACAAACGTTTTATTATTTCAGTAGATAAAATAAATGATAGCCACATGATATTTATCAAAATGAAACATCATATTTCTCTATAATTGTAAGATGTTGATCTTCTGGATTTTAGTCTGATTAGAACATTTAACATTAAATTTTTTGGAACAATCTGACTTTTTGTTATATATATATATATAAAATGTATATAAAATATATAAATAAATTTTATTTTAAATTTTTATGTGCTGTGTTTCTGTTTGCTGTATTAGTGTTTAAAATAAAACCCGGAGAACATTGGGTTTTGGAGACTGGAAGAACCTACGAGATATCCATCGAAGTGTTTGACAAATCCAGCAACAAGATTTATCTCTCTGATGTAAGTAAAATTAGTTTTTATCTATTGGCACCCTTGCATGTGTTGGTTTTAGAGGCTGTTTTTAGACACAGGAGTTACTATTAGCTGTATTACTTTTATATATTTTTTAATGCCTTTACTTTTTACACTTGTGTTCTTCTAACAGAACATCCGGATAGAACCCACCTTCCCTGAAGAGTTCTTTCAGGTTCTGGAGTCATCTCTAAATGGATCGTACCACCGTGTGAGAGCATTGAAGAACGGACAGACGGTCATCAAGGGGTTGCTGAGGGCAGTGGTCGATCGGGTGTGTATGTGTGTGTTTATGTATGTGTGTGTATGTACGGTGTGTGTGTGTGTGATAATGAGTTACCTCACTCAGTCTAATCCACTTTTTTCCCTCTTTTATTCTCAGAGAGGAACCGAACATTTACTTCCTGTTCCAGTCAGGAACGAACAGGAAGTCGAAATCTATGACCCCATCGTTCTCAATCCCTCTATCCTCACGTTTCCATGGCAACCAAAAGAAGGAGCGTATCAGTACACTATCAAGGTACGCTGCTAAATGTACTGAGTTTTTATTGAACTTTATTCTCCGTGTAACAGATTAGAGTTCAGATTGATTTATGAATGTAGAGTTCAGATGGGACTAAATAATTATTCCTGTTTATTAAGTTAATACTGTTTTTTTCTCAAAGATTATAATTGTAAATAATTACTACATATTCAAGCAACGCTAAAAATAAAAATATATAAAAAAAAACAAGATCCAAGACTGTAAAAAATAAAATTTTATTAAAAAAAGACATTTTATAAGCATAAATGAATAAAGAATTGAGTTATTAAGTAATGTTTTACAGATATTTTGAAGAGACTTTAGAAACCAACATTTCATTTATTTATTTATTTATTTATTTATTTTTTAAACTTTTTTTATTTATTTATTATTTTTTTTCCAATTTTCTCCCCAATATTAGTCGTGTCCAATTCCTCCCCGTCATTAGGGGGCTCCCACATTAAGGCTACTACTACCACTCAGTCGGGAGGGCGAAGACTATCCACTTTACCACACAAAGTTAATGTTTAATTATTATTATATATTGTTTTTAAGATTTTAATTATTAATAGTTATTTTAAAATATTATAAATACAACATGACTCCATTCTGATAGTTCTAGCTTTTATATAATAATTATTAATTTTCTTTTTAATGTTTTACATGGATGAAAACTTGTACACTTTTTAATATTTATATACTTTTCATATTTTGATTAATAAAATATTATTGAATAAAACAATTCTGTAAAATTGTACTTTAATTGTAATTCCAGTACTTCAGAAAATGCTAAATAAACCTCTGCGCATGTTTATCAAGCTATTAAAAAATATATACGTATATCTAGTCAGCAATAAATTTAGTATTCAAATCTTTATACAAGTTTTTCTTTTCCTGAAGTGTGTATACATTTTTGCTGACTTATCACGTGTGTGTTTGTATGTTATACTTAGTGTAAAATTTGTGCGTAGTTTACTTATTATACTTGTAATAAACAATAGTTTGTTTAAGTCATAATGATGTGAAGTGTATTTAATACCGTGTAAGTTTATGAAGAATGATTTTACACTCTGTGTGTTCCAGGCGAGCGGAGGAAGCGGTAACTTCAGCTGGTTTTCCTCAAACACGGCCGTCGCTACGGTGACGGTGAAGGGCGTGATGACGACGGTGCGCGACATCGGAGTGAGTACGATCTACGCGTATGACCTGAGGAACCCAGTGCATTACGGAGAGATGAAGGTGAGAGCGAGAGCCACACAATAAAACAATTAACTACACTTTAATTGATTAATTGAATCTAAATAAATTTGCATATTTCCTGATACCATGTGCATGCGTTGGATGATGTTAGAATAAAAATGTATTTATTTATTTATTTCACAATGTGTAAACGTACACAACAACAACATTTATGAGAAAATACAAAGTATGTTTATAAAAATATCCTGTAGAATATATTTAGATTTCCTTTTTCAAATGTATAATTGAAAAATATTATTTCCATTTGCAAATATTCATATTATTTTAATGATTGCACTTTTAGTTGTGTTCACAAATTACTATATATTTTATGTTTTTTATATTGTTATATTATTATATGGTTTTTATATTATTATAATTTTTTTTCAGTGATATTTTTTTGTATTTTGTTGCTGATTTATTAGAAATTTCTTGCACATTGTAAAGCACATTGAGCTGCAAATATAAAAGTGCTGTATAACTGAAAATTATTATTAATAGTCATAGTAGTTACATTAGTAATAGTAGTATTGCAATATCAGAATGTGTGTGTGTGTGTGTGTTTCTTTATCCTTTTAATAATGGCCTCAGACATCCAGTTTTTTATTATTTTTTTTACGGATGTGTGTGTTTCAGGTTATTTCACAATCATAATTTCTCGTATCTCACTGGGTGGAGTCCGGCGTAATGATATTGCAACAGTTTATATTGTAGTTTTTTTGTGTATTATGATTATTGGGTTTCGACCCTCAGATGAACATGAAGGCCGTGAGTTTTGGGGTAACATATGCCATGCTTAAAGAGGTGATGAAGTGTTCTTAAACTTCAGGTTTCCATGGCAACCCCTCATACCTCACACAGAGCAGCTGCTCAGCTTTTTAAAGGGTTTAAAAGGCATTCATATAGTAAAGCTCTCTGTGAGAAGAAATGTCTTTATTGTGTAATTTACTAACTTTGTGTGTGTAGGTGTACGTGATCGAGCCTGTGAGGATGGAGTTTGCGCCGTGTGTGGTGGAGGCTCGGGTGAATCTCGCTCTGGAGCTTCCGCTGCGTATCTTTGGGCAGCTGAGCTCCGAGGACGGAGAGAGGGTCACGCTAAGCGACTGCTCACACTTTGATTTGCAGGTCCAGATGGAAAATCAGGGCGTGTTTCAGGTGCAGCCAGGTGAGTCACGTACCGATCTGACATCCTACAAAAAGATGAGAGAATACACTTAATAAATTATGATTATGACCATGTGACAGTCAGAAGTTTGATATATGTGTGTGGGTGTGTGTTCAGGGCGTTTGCCCCCCGGTCAGCAGCACTGCAGTGGTGTGCGTGTCCAGGCCGTGTCTCCAGGTTACACTAACCTGCTGGTCAGTTACACACACGGAAACGTTCACCTGAGCGCCAGGATCACCATCGCAGCTTACCCACCTCTCAGAGTGAGTCCTCCTAATGCATGCTTCTTACAAACACACACACACTCACAATCTGAGCAGTTCTTCACTCAAAAAAAGGTTGGCAATACTTAGAAGGCACACTAGGTAGGGTGTACAGCACCATTAGGTTCTGCCCTACGTAGTGAACAGAGTAAGCTGCTTGGGATTTGATCTGTCTATCCATCCATTTATTAATCACATTGGAAGAGAAGTTGCTCCAGTCTGAGAGTTTAATCAGGAGAGTTCTGTGCCGAGATTTAAGTTCCGCCCACATTTCTTGCTCCAGTTTATTGTGGAAGTGAATAATAAAGTGCTGGAGCGACCTTTACTGAGATCAGAGCAAAAAATACAGATTAAAGGTCATTCCTGAGACAAAATGTCCAGGAGAAAGCACTGTGTCTGACTTATTACTCTGACGTCAACTCAGTGTCCTCACAGTCCTCATCCTGTCCTCTCTTTTCTCCCTCTCCCTCCCCTCCCCCAGGCTGTGGATCCGGTCTCCGTTGCTCTCGTTACTCTCGGTTCCTCTAAAGACATGCTGTTCGAGGGCGGTCCGAAGCCGTGGATCCTCGAACCTTCCAAGTTCTTCAGAAACCTGACAGCCGAGGATCCGAGCAGCGTTACGCTAACGCTAACAGGCCCGGCGTCGCGCAACTACTTCACCCACAACGTCAGAGCGACGTGCCGTGCCCTCGGGGAACAGGTGAGGAATTGTTTGGTTTTGTAATCTTGTTAGCGATGTTAGATCCTCTATGGTGGTTTGTTTCTGTATGTGTATGTATTGATGTATTTTCCTTTTCCGCATGGCCCCAGGTGCTGGCGGTGACGGTGGGGAATCGTCCGACGCTCACTAACCCCTTCCCGGCGGTGGAGCCGGTGGTGGTGAAGTTTGTGTGCGCTCCTCCATCACGCCTGGCGCTCGTCCCCATCTACACCAACGCTCAGCTCGACCTGTCCTGCCCTCTGCTGCAGCACAACAAACAAATGGTACGCTCCTCCTTCCCTCTCTCTTTCTCTTCAGTTTATCCCTCCATCACTGAGTGAGTGAGATTTTTATGCTCTTTCCTTCTTTCCTTCAGGTCCCTGTGTCTAATTACCGGAACCCGGAGCTGGACGTGGCGGCGTTTGACCAGCAGGGCAGGAAGTTTGATAACTTCAGCTCTCTGAGTGTGACGTGGGAAACGTCCAAGGCGGCGCTCGCCAGCCTCGAGTCCAGCCAGCCCATGGAGCTGTACACGGCCGAGGAGACCAACAACAAGCAAAAGAAACTCCACGGTACCCTGCACTCTCCTGCTCACTGCACAGCAATATAAATACACTTCACTGGGGGGTTCACTCCGGTTTATTTCTATATTATTTTCTTTCTTTCACAGTTTTCTTCCTTTTCCTTGGCCAAATTTCTAATTCTTCTGTCTTTTCTCTTTCCTTCCTTCCCTCCTTCCTTACTTTCTTCCTTCCTCTTTTGTCTCTACATTTTTCTTTCATTTACATGCTTTATTTTTTTCCTTTTTCTTAGTTTTTTTATGTTTATCTAATATCTTAAACTGTTTTATTTTTATTTTAAATGGTTTTTTATTAGTTTTAATTAGTCTTTTATTTTTATTTTTAATTACATTTTAATTAGTTTAAAGATTTTCTTTTCTTCTATGTAAAGCACTTTGAATTACCACTGTGTATGAAATGTGCTATACAAATAAACTTGCCTTGCCTTGTTTATTTTCTTCACACTTGTTCCGTCATTCCTTGCCTTTTGTCTTCCTTTCTGTTTCTGTTTTTTTTCTTTCTCTTCTCTTAGGTATGAAACAATGAGCTTAATTAACTTTCTGATTATGAATTAAAAACTGAATGTTAGAGCCTGTGTGTGTGTGTGTGTGTGTGTGTGTGTGTGTGTGTGTGTGTGTGTGTGTGTGTGTGTGTTCAATAAAAACGTCTGAACGTAAAAACGTTCAATAAAACGTATTGATTGAAGACAAAGGGAAGATTTACAAAGACTTCATGATTGTCATTAATGAAAATATTTCATCCTCAATCAACAAGTCTTTATAAGTCTTTTAGATTTTTTTTTTTAAGTCTACATACGCCTTTTTGATTGAACACAAGAAGTTACGAGGATGACTTGATTGAAGACAAAGACTTGTGAAGACTTGTTCAATGAAACGATGATGTACCAACACTTAGTGATTGAAAAAAAAGACTTGAAGACTGAAGGGGAGAAAACATTCAAAGACTTTGTATATGTTAGAAAGTCTTTATCAATGAGAACGTCTTTGCAAGTCTTCTTCCTTCCACAAGTCTTTGTCACTCTTTGTTTTCAATTAAGAAGGCTTGCGGTGTTTTTGTTAGAGCGGCGTGTGTGTTAGACCGGTGTGTTAGAGCAATTTGTATGTGTTAGAGCAGTGTATGTTAGAGTGGTGTGTGTGTGTGTGTGTGTGTCATGTGCAGGTCGTCGGACGGTGGTTGTCCATCACGAGTCGGGCGTGGCAGCCATCACTGTGAGTGCACTGGGCTACCAAACATCTCACCTGGAGAAAGCTGCTGTTTTGCCTGGGGTAAGTGTGTGTGCATGAGTTTCTCAGTCACCAGCATCTCACTGCAGACACACACACACACACACACACACAGAGCAGCTTCCACTTTGACACTCCACATCAGCTTGGTTTCGTTTCCTTTAAAGCTGAGGAGGAAGCTGTGTGTGTGTGTGTGTGTGTGTATGTGTGTGTGTGTGTGTGTGCGCGGTGCTTTGTCACCACAGACACGCGATCAGGTCTCTTAAGCTCGCTGGTTGCTATTGGCAAAAGCCAACAACAATAAACAACAAATTTAGGTCGTTAGAGAGAAAGTGATGATGGAGCTCAGAGTCACACAGAGTTACAATTAACTTTACTGTGTTAACGTCACTCTATAATACATTAATAACTTATTAATGAACCCGAATACCAGCATGCATTTTTACCATAGTTAAAGTTGTTGTGTTTGTTGCAGCTTAAGTGTGCAAATTAATTGAATCTATAAACTATCTAGTAGACTATGGAGTGGATATTGAGCGGGCTAAATTATTCTCTCTCTCTCTCTCTCTCTCTCTCTCTCTCTCTCAGTTTGAGCCTCTGACGGTGGTCTCTTCTACACTGGAGCTCCTGTTGGTTGAGGATGTGACTGTGACTCCACAGTCTGTCTTTATGTATAATCACCCTGATGTGCGGGTAAGAGTCCACTCAACACGGTCTCCTTCTGCCTGTCCCTGTACACCCTCTCAGTGTCCCCATGTACCCTCTCGGTGTCCCCGTACACCCTCTCGGTGCCCCTGTACACTAGGGATGGCAATCATCATTCACCTCCCAGTATGATGTTATGATAACGTGGTGCTGTTTTGATTAAAATTCTATTCTGTAAGTATCATGATTTTATAAATATACCAATGAGTAATTAAATGTAGCATGTTCTCTTATAACATTTGTTTTCTCAATTAAAATCCAAAGGCAGCATTTAAACAATACAAACTAACTTCAAATACAAGAGTTTTATTTTTAACTTCAAATTAAATTAAACAAAAAGCTACATTCTTACTGAGCAGGGCGTAGCTCTGTCATCTGCCATAATTATTATTTCTAAACAAACTTAACAAATAATTCACCTGGATGAATATATAGTTCAGAATGCACCACAAGAAATTATTATGTAGAAACAGCAATGTTTTACCTCGTCAAATGCCTCCTATGACTCAAAACTCAACAGTGAGCGCGTGGGTTGAGCGGCTGTGGGCACGTGGGTGCGGTCTTGTAACGTTGCACGATTTTTGATAATGTAACGGCATAAAAATGTGTTTTTGTTGCGCCACTCTGAAGATTTTGCACCCTGTACACTCTCTCACTGGCCCTGTACACTCTCTCACTGGCCCTGTACACTCTCTCACTGGCCCTGTACACTCTC
>JAOVVA010000019.1:828323-842061 GCA_028565275.1 Leiocassis micropogon
CCCTGTACTGCTGATCACTGTGTCAGACCTGCAGTCCCCCAGCCGCACATACTGAGGCCTGCCTGTCAAGTAGTCTGGACGGGTCACTAATCGACCCATCTAGTGATCCCTTTAACAACATACACCAAAAATCATTTCACATCATCCATTAATCTGTCCATCAGTCTATTTATCCATCTATCCATGGAACCATTTGTTTATTTGCCAATTATTCAATTAGGACAGATTAGCACTTGTCCTTTGTGATTTCACTTGCACGCTAACTGTAAACTGTGTGACAGATTTGTCTTCTCCAGCCAAACCCTTGAGTTAAGCCAGGGTTAAAACTCTCGTTCATACACACCTACATTGTGTTTCCTCATCCTTTATGCATTTCAGAACATCCTGACCTTGCCCTCATTCAGTTCTTTCTAAAGCTTTTCTCAGCACCATAACTCAGAATAACGAGCTGTGAGGTGTAGAGGACAAACGCCTGAGAGTCAATGGGGAGCAAAGTCAGTAAAAAAAGAAAGATATTTCTTAAAAATACAGTCAAAAACTAAATTAAAGATTAATAATAATAATACATCTTAATTTAAATTTTTTGGTAAAAAAGAAAAAAAAAACCTTTTTGTTATCCTGACATTGAGGTACATATTTTCTTTCTTTTTTTTCTTTCTTTTATTACATTTTTTTTGGACTTTTTAAAAATTTTATAATTAGTTTGCATTAAATTGTTTAAGGATTTTGAAGAAAAGGGGGATTCACAGTAAGTCATGAATAGATGTTGATTGTGATGTGTGCTAAACTGATCCATGAAATTCAATAAATGTTTTCAAAATTTGTTTATTTAATAAGTTTCTGTAAAAACTGTTCAAAATTCTTTTAGAAGGAAAAAGCTTATGATGCATGCTAAAATCTTTAACAATAAAATATATTTAAATAAATATAACGTTTTACTAAAAAAAAAGACAACATTAAAGAGTATCTTGAGAATAATTTTTTTTTATGCTGAAGAACGCAGGATCAAGAAAAAGAGGAATCTGTCTGAGTTTTGGGACGCGTCCGTGTACCGTCAGCTCCATCTGCTGTTCTTTACAGCTCAACTTCTGCTCCAGTCCACAGTTCTGTTTAGACCCTGTTATGAAGTGAAGAGACAAACCTTAGAAAAGCATTAAACGCTCTGTTTTAATGTACAAATGTTCAATTCTCCTCAAATGCTATTTATGTATACTGTCTTAGTAATAATAACATGGTTCGACGTATCTAGTTTGCAACCTTCCTGAATAAAGGAAGATACTGTTGCAGGGTTCCATATAGAACCGTTGTCAGGCATTTGCCAGACACCCTTATACAGAGTGACTTATATTTTTATCTCATTATACATCTGAGCAGTTGAGGGTTGAGGGCCTCGCTTAAGGGCCCAACAGGAACAACTTGGTGGTTGTGGGGTTTGAACCTGGGACCTTCCAAACTGTCGTCCAATGCCTTCACCACTTAACAACAGTTTAACTAGGAAAATAGAGGATTTAAATAAATAAATAAAATATAAAATAAGAGAAAATCATACAAATATAGAAAACTTTAACTGGAAAATTTACAATATGTACAATATTCAGGAATAATTTAATGATAAATTAATATTTATTTAAGACTTAATTCTACACCAATCAGCCATTACATTAACATCACCGTCAGTTGTAGTGAATAACATTGATTACAGTGGCCTCGGTCCGGGGGTGTGATATGTTAGGCAGCAAGTGAACTGTCAGGTATCGAAGTTGATGTGTTGGAAGCAGGAAAAAAGTTTTACATGGAACCTTTATGGGTTCTGTAAAAGACCCAACTGGAAGAAATGTTAAAGATTTTATGTGGAACCCTGAACCATAGAGTTCCTCCTAAATAAAGAGTTCCAAACCAGAAGCTTTTTTTTTTTTACAAAAACAATCTCAAAGAGTGCATACTCTTTGATGTATTGTATTCTAGAACCCTAGTCAGGGAGTTGGTGTCTATAAAGGGTTCTTCAAGAGTTTTAAAAATCTATAAAACTTTTCATTAGAACCTGTTCTGAAATGTAAACACTTGTATTTATTGGTCCATTTTTAAGGGTTCTACATAGAACCAGTTTGGATCCCGTTAACAAAATAACATTTCATTAAAAACCGCCAAAGCTGTTTTTTTTTTTTTTTATAGGACAAAATTTTATTTTTGTATTCATTTTATAAAATAAATCATTCATGTACTTTTATTATCCGTATTTACTTTAAGAGACCTTTGAAGTCCTTTCTATACACCTGGGGTTCTCCATTACAGTAACACAAACACAACATCTGAACGTCACGTCCTCCTCACCCAGGCTCATCACGCCGTCAGAACCGTGTTCGAGTGGCACGCGTCCCGATGGCCGATTCTCACATCGCAGCCAATTAACATTAAAGATTTCTTTCAGTTTTGTCTTTTTATTCTTATTATATGACAATTTTGCATCATAAGACTGCAGTCTTAACTTTACACTCAAAGAAAAACTGTTCCTCTCAGGTTCTTTAGATGGTTTACAATTCACTAAAACAGAAGTCCCCTGTAGTCGGGTTTTCTACAGAACCTTTCAGTGGATTTTCTTCCCTTAGAGAAACAAATCCCAGGATGATTTCAGTGCTTCAGTGAAGATGTTGATGGAACATTTATGCATTAAATTGAGTGTAAAACAAAACATGAAAAAAAATTTGAATAGCATGTTTTAGCATTTTAATGATGCAGCTTCTTTAACAAAAACTCAGTTTGCGATTCATTTTCATTTACGAAATTTGCAGCGTACATGAGATGGAGTGTGAGAGGAAAAGAAATAAAAAGCTGTAGAACAACTGTTGCTGGTGAATCCATCACGGCCATCGATTTGGATTAAACGTTATTAAACAGTTAAACTGTGTTAATCTTGTCTTAACTCTGTAGTGAACTTAAAACTCTAAACAGTCCTGAGAGCGGAAAGAAAAATTTCTTGAGCGAGACTCTTCCAGTTCCTAGAACCGGCACAGTCAGTCAAACGTTGGTGCTGGAGTTCAGAGGTTAAAGCACCTCGCTGTCTGTTAATGCTGCGTTCCATTGTATTTGAATCTCTCTGTAAATCTTCTCCTGATGAACATCTAAACAGGTTGCTCTGCTCGGATTAGTAGTGTGGATGCCGTGAACAAGACCGTATGTGTGTTTGTATAGATTTGTAGAGATAAGACTTGATGTCCTGTTTATCTCCGGTCTGTCAGCTCAAAGTATGCAGAAGAGGGTGGATAGCGCTTTCGTCTGCTTTCGTAAGCCTTTACTAGTCACACACGCATCACTGCACAGTGAAATACTTCCTTTACATTTCCCAGCGTGGGTGTTGGAGTCGGAGCACATGGTGTGTACCCTGGGGCTCGAACCACTGACCTTCTGATTAGTAAATCAGAGCCTTAACCCTCTGAGCCATCACGGCCCCATTTTGTTCCTCCTCTGAGCGTTTTTTTCCCCCTGTGGATCCTGTTTTTCAGAATTTTCAAAAACGGCAAATCACAGCGTTAGTCTGTGTGAATAAATACACAGATAGAGAATTGTTTTCACGTTGGTGATTGTGCGAGGCTCGGTTTCTGACTTTTGATTTTGTGCGTGTCAGCAATGAATACAGCAACGTGTATCGATTAAACAGAGCAGCAGTGTAGGTGCTGAACCATGCTACAGCGCCCCCTAGTGTTTATTTTACTTGGATCGGTGCGCTCCCCGTTGTGTTTGTGTGTGTGTGTGTAGTTTATGAATACATTGGAGTCAGTGGTGAGAATTCAGTCCTGATTGATCGACTAGAGTGAGGTGGAAGACGGAATAAAATAGAAGTTTAAATGATTATTAACTAACAGTTTTATTTGTGTGTGTGTGTCTTTTTCACAACAGTCAGGTGTAATTAATCAGCTGGCTCTGTTTATTCACATCGCACGGTTTGGGTCGGAGCTGGTGATTGTTCACATTTATTCACGTTTTTTTCTTTTTCTTTACAGCACACACAGCATGTTTTAGAGATTAACACCTTCTCCACCACTTTTAGCTTAAACATAACAATAATTGGCTCCTTCTGAAAAAATAAAAACTGTGCCTCGTGCTGGCGTCTTTTATGTAGTTGCTGTTTAAACCCAAATAATGAACGAAAATTTCAACTGAGGTTAAAAACAAAAACAACAGTATGATTTGTTGTGTATCGAGTACAAAAGTGATAAGGGAAGTTTTGAAATAAGACCTTTGAAAGATCTTTGGAAATAAACAGTGAGTTAAACTCGGTGAGATAGAGCGATGATCAATACTTACAAAACTTCCTCACGGCTCTGAACGGAGACTTTAAGTCGGGATGGACTTCTTGACTGCGTTCAAACATTATTATTTATTATTTGGTTAAAATAAAGCTTTATTTTAGACCGATGATGTACAAGCATATCTTCAAAAAAAATAAAAGTTTTATTGTGTTTATATTTTTAATCAGGTATTTAAGGTCTCTAAATGCGCTTGTTTACGCTAGAGTTGCACAATACGATAATATACAGTATATCAATATCACGATAACTAATAATGGAATAAGCTTTGTTTTTGAGATATCGCTGGTGTTTTCAGACGATCAGTCTACTTTGAAAAATATATTGCAAATCAAGTAAAAGTATAGTTAGATTCAGATTTTCACATGGCAGTTTGTTATTGTGATGTGTGTTGTATTATATTTAGGTGATTTTGGAGAATTGTTTCAACAAATGAAAGAAGATAAATGGTATAAAGTTAAATGGTATGAAGTTAAAAAAATATATATTAATTAAAAAAAAAAAGTCCTGATTGAAGGACTGAACATTTCAGGGACGATTTAAATGTTAGGAAAACAAAACAAAAACCCTGATTATCCAGGAGCATGTGAACGCAGCATTAGTGTATGAATATTATGGCGAGGCGGAAAAAAAAAATAAAAAATTGTAATGGTGTGGGGTGGGGGGGTTGCGTGTAAAAGAAATGTGCACAAACATTTTAATCAATTGATTTGCATTTCTGCAGCTGTATTTATGAATCACACAGGGAGAACAGGTGTCTGATCATGGACATGTCGGAGAGGAGTTTCACCCCGATCACATCGCTTCAGCCACGGAGTTTAAATCTAATCACAACTGAAGCGATGATATTAAACATTGCTGTGGCGCTTTACTTTGATTATTTTTCTGATTCATTCATTCATCACTTTTCCTATCGAATAAACCGACTCGTTTGAGTCATATTTGCCAACCAACCAAAAAATATCAGTTTTATATTAGCAGTAAAATCCGAGTCCGAGATGTTTTTTTTTAATCACTGAAACTGACCATGAACGAGGTGTTATATTCTGCTTAAACGACTAATTAATTAACAGCATCCCTAAAATCGTAATCTATTTAAATTTCAGGATTAACGGCTTCATTTAGAAGAGGGATCACATTGTGTTCACAATTTACACGCAGAGTTTCATCTTCTTATTTAAAATAAAAATTTAAATAAGAGTCTTAAATAAGAGAAGCTTTAGTGGAGCAACAACATCCATTACTCTCGCACACACCCACACACACACCCACACAGATGTGTGAAATGCTGATGGTTTTTAAAGCTGCTGCTGTTACTGCTGGTTTCTTCTCTCTTTGTCACAGTCGAGTTTCTGAAGGTAAAAACTAAGGAGTGATGTCACGTGTCGACGTGTTTACTGGAAAATACATTTAAAAACCAAACAGTCACTATTTTAGAAGAGTCAAATTATTAGAAAACAACTAAGGAGGATTTGAAGTTACTGGTCATCCGGAGAGCGCTGGTTCGGTTCCCGGGTGATGCTGTAACCTCTCGCAGCCGGAGGTCTAGAGAGAGCTGATTGGCCGAGCTCTCTCAGGGGGGAGGGACGAGAGGTACTTCGCGCTCCCACATTAATCACAGCTCTACAGCCAATCAAGGGCGTCTGTGAGCTCGCGCACGCGGAAGGAGCGGCTTGCGCTTTCCTCCGAGTGTGTTACGCCGCCCCTAACGGTACGTGAGCGAGCAGTTCGAAAACATGCGATCGGCTGGCGTCACGTGGTTCGGAGGAAACACGTGATAGTCTTCGGCCCTCCCGACTGAGTGGTAGTTATAGCCTTAATGTGGGAGCCCCCTAGTGACGGGGAGGAATTGGACACGACTGAATTAGGGAGAAAATTCGGGGAAAAATCAAAAAAAAAAAAAAAAAGAACAAGTCAGGGTTTATTTTACTATCTATATTTTTGATACGTTGCTCTGGATGTATTTTGACTTTCTTTCTCTTCCAGATGTTGTGATGAAATGATCAGGAGTGACAATATTGATGTTGATGGGGTTAGCGTTTTTTAACAGACGACATGCCTTTGATTACGCTCACTTCAATGTTTGTCTGTAAACATAATCTTTTACAAAACTTTCTTTTTGGGAAGTTACAAAACCAATCCTGATTATAATTTTAAAACACAGCCATACTGATCGTTTTTTTTTTTTTTGCGATCCGATACTAAGCATCACTAGTACCGATATCAGTCTGATGGCGAGAACCAAACCTGGATCAGATAATGAAAAAAAAAAAAAAAAAATCAGATAATGAAAATTAAGCAAATATTTGAATTTCAACTGAGATTGTTCACAAACAATTTGAAAGCATTTTGTTAGGACTGAATTTATGATGTTTATATTTGAATTATATTTACCTATAAAATGTACAGCACTTTAGCTCAGACGCGAAAAACAATAAAAAAAAAAGCGATATCCCTTTTATGTCCTTAAAAATAAACTGAACATTTCTACTTGTACTGATTTAAAAATAAATTTCCTTAATTTTTTTAACCTAATAATTAAAACATTTTATTTTAGTTAATGATGTTTAATTGCCTTTAAACCCGACTTTTGTTTTCTTGGTTTAATCTTTGATCTGTAAATGCCCTGTATGAAAGAAAAGAAAGAAAGAAAGTAAGAAAGAAAAAAAAGAAAAAGTAAAGGTTTCTTCAGTTTCACTCCCACACAATCAATGTGATTGGGGCGACAACTTTCTCCACCTGATTTATTTCACAGCAGCATTTTTGGACAGCTTTATGGAACACGTGAAAATATTTCTCATCCGATCGGACATTACACGGCGGCGGAACCGTTCCGAACTCTCACGCGGATCTCTATAGAATTAAGTTTGAAAATATATATACTACTGAGTTTCCAGTGTTTGTTCTTTGTGTCTTCTCTTTGTTCAGGTTTGTTCAAGCTTCGTCTCGTTTCCAGAGAGAGAGAGAAATGAAATTTGCAGTCTCTTACATGACGTACGTTGCATATGTCATCGTTGTCATTGTTCAATCTGGGCTTTTGTTTGTTTGTTTCTTTCTTTTGTTCCGGCATCCCCTTTTTGTTCTTCTTCCTCTCTACGATCAAGAAAGTCAAGGCAGGAGAGTAAAGGTTAAAAGGAGCGGGAAGAACGATAAGCTCATGTGACCGGATGATGAAGAGACGGAGAAATAATAAAACCAGAGAAGAAGAAACGGCGCGATGGTTTGGGTTTATCGGTACACCAGGTGAGTGATGGTGCTGGATTTGTAGTTGAGCTGGTGGTTGGGGATGAAGTTGTGGTGCAGACTCTTGCGTGTGCACACGTCGCCCATGTAAAGGCTGGTACACGTGTCGCACGACACCTTGGAACAATTCACGCAGGTGTGCGAGGCTCCGGGTTTGTTGCAGAAGCCGCAGCGCGATGCCCCGGCGCCGGACGATGACGACGCTCCTCCCACCGAGGCCGGCTTGCTCGAGAACAGCTTGGTGCCGATCATGGGTTTGTCCAGAAGAGGCGAGTGG
This sequence comes from Leiocassis micropogon, assembly GCA_028565275.1. Lineage (NCBI taxonomy): Eukaryota > Metazoa > Chordata > Actinopteri > Siluriformes > Bagridae > Leiocassis > Leiocassis micropogon. The sequence continues at coordinate 836,148 of JAOVVA010000019.1, forward strand.
GAGTGCGAGTGTGAGAGCGGGTGTGTGTGTGTCAGAGCGTGGGTGTGTGTGTGAGCGTGAGTATGAGTGTGCGGGTGCGAGCTGGAATAGACCGAAAGCTTCTCCTTGACGGGGACGTAGCCGTCCAGAGGGCGTAAGGAGTTTTTCGGGAAGTCCGGGAAGCCGCAGCAGGGAGCCGGGTCCGAGCCGTGGCATGTCGGGCAGAGGATGGCGTCGCACCTCTGGCAGGAAGAGAGCGTCGGCGAGCTCAGACCGCAGCCCTGACACTTCAACCCGTGACTCTTGGGCGCGCAGGATTCCCACGATTCCCTGCTGGGTGTCCGGGACGGCGTGTGGCGCCCGCTCATCCCCCGCTCCGTGTACAGGTCGATCTCGTCCAGAGAGGAGAGGTGGTAGGCGTACGGGTCGGGCGGTTGGGAGGGGTAATAGTCTCCGACGGGGCGGATTATCTCGTCCTTCAGGTCCTCCTCAGTGTCGACGAAGAGCGGTTCTTTGCGGAGGCTGAGTGACGTTTTGAGGACGGGTTTGTTGGCTTGGTGCCAGTGACCGGCGCCGTCCGTCACGTCTACGGATTTGGAAGGACGCCCACTGCGCCTCAGATGGGCGCGGTCCAGGTCGGACTGGCGTGCCGACAAGCGTGTGACGTCGTCGCCACAGGAGTTCCTGCGCGCCTCCACGGCCTCCAGCTCGGCTACGCCCCCTCCGCGCTCTCTCAGCAGGCGGCACTCGGCCTGCGCCAGGAGCAGCTCGAACGCCAGCTGGCGGAGGTGATGGCCACCGGCGCCGACGTGCTGATCCCTCATTACGTACTGCAGGTCCTGATCCCGAGAGTAGCCCATGGAGCGGAGAACGCCGCGGAGATCGGACTCGAGGAAGGCCGACTGGAGCTGGTAGACGTACGGCCCGGTGAACGTCTGAAAGAGAAAAAAGTTCAATAAAATTCTACATCAATGTCTATGTCTCACGGATCTCTACCCTATGCCATCTAGTGGCTCAGAAAATAACAACAATAGAATAAAAATACACCAAAAGAATAACGTTCATCATTCTACACATACTGTAGTCTGTTAACAGAAAGATTTGGTTGCTAAGCAACAAAAAAGTCTGAAAGCTCAGCCAATCAGATTTCATGAACACAATGAGTTTATTAAAATAAATAAATAAATTAATAAACGTGGAAAAACCTATGTAATTGTTTAACAGAATAAAAGAGTAATGTGTTTGTGCCAAAATTTATGGAAGACGTCTCGAGTTTTAGACGTCAATCTCAAATTATAAACGTTTGCTCTTTTTTTTTTTTTTTTTAAGCATGACAACAACTACTTTGTGGTTTGTTTTTCGTCTTCACACACACACACACACACACACACACACACACACACACGCACCTTGATGCAGCGGAACTCTTTCTTCCAGGGGAACAGCAGCAGGTTGGTGCAGACGGTCTCCAGCGTGGCGAAGGCGCTCTCCAGCCTGTGCAGGTTCGCGCCCCTCAGCATTCGCAATGAGTTCTCTACGATGTCGTAGAACCGGATCATGCGAAACCGCTGCGCCGCCTCCGCCTCGCACGCCCCCAGCAGGGCGGTTGCCGTGGAGACGAGGGCCTCCTCCCGGACGTTTCCCTGAGCTCCGCCCACTCCTTCTTCCAACCGCTTCTCCAGGAACGCCACGTACCTCCGGAACAAATCGTCTCGAAGCTTGGCATCCATTGCTCGGCCTCGGGTTCTACTTGCGCATGTTCATGAGCCCTTACTCTGATTGGCTAAGAGGTTAGGTGAAGGTTCGGTTCCACTGGGACGGCAAAGCAACACGACAAAGCGTCCCATCTGTGCATGCTGGACGGGTACTGTGCTCACGGATAAGATCTGAAGCTCGCGGGTTAAAACTGTGAGAAAACGCCTGAGGGATTCGGACAGGAAGCGACGCAGTAGGACTTGACCGTTTCCCCTTCGTGTGTTTTCGCCATCACCGTTGTTGACTTCCCCAGACACGTACGGATGTGAAGTTTAATTAAGCTGCGTTCTGATTGGTTTATCATGCAGGCGAAAAATGCGCGCACAAGCCGCACCCAAACAAACCCGCTGCGTTTACGGAAATGTGGTGCGGGTTACATCGTCGTCTTTGTTCTATGCTAAACCTCCCTCCTTCCCTCCTTCCTTCCTGTGCTTTAAAATGAATTTTACATTTTCCCAGAATAAAGCGAGGAGGTTTAATCCGTCCCGGCGCTCTGCCTGGAGCTCGCGTCTCACGTCTGCGCCGCTCTCGCCGTCTCTCGAGGCCTCGTTATGCCAAACTCCCTGAAGGAAGAGGAACAGGAAGTGGGTGGAGGACCGAGTGTAAAGCTCTCAAGGGTTTCTCTGGAGTTCTTCCCGCTACAGTGTGTTCCAGGTCAGTGTTCTTGCGTGTGTGTGAAGATCGACGGCTGAAAAGCAAAAAGGCAAAAAGCTGTAAATGAAGAGAAGACGATGCGGGCTGCGGTCTCTCAGGACCGACACTTACAGCTGATCATCTCGTTATAGCATGTTTATAACAGGTTTATAACAGGCTCATAGACCTTCTGTTCGGTAAAAATGTAGACTGGATATATATTTTTTCTTTACTTGCACACCAACTGTTTGATTTTTTAAATAAATCTTTTTAAAAAATCTTAAATAATAATAAAAAAAAAAAAATTGCCCAAAGTGTTTCACAAGGAAATTATAACTACAATAAATAATTCACAAAAAGTTATTATAAACCAACAACAACACTAATAATAGTTAGATTTGTAAGAAAATTTAATATTTTGCCTATAATAATCTAGAAGCACAAATGGCAGTACAAGTAGAAAAGAAATTACAAAAAAATATCTGGAAGCTGTACCAATTGTTTCCTGTCAAAAAACAAAACAAAACTGAAACTAAACTGTAAAGATTTTTTTCATTAATGCAGCTGTTTCTAGAGTTTAAACTGTTCAAACTAAAAAAATAATACATTTAAAATAATAAATTGTAATTGTAAATAATACATTTTAAATTGTATTTTCTTAATTATATTATAATAAAAAAATAAAATAATCTTAATAATAATAATAATAATAATAATAATTGTCATTAAAGTTTTTTTTAACACACGATTTGTTTCATGAAGGTAAGTATTTTTATTTTCTGGACTGGGGATTTAAATTATGTCTAAACCAAACTAACTAAAATTTAATACAATAAATTTGTATTTATATTAAATATAATATAACAATTCAATTAACAGAATTAATAAAATCAATTAACAAACAAAATAATATAAAAAATAAATTAAATAAAATGATAAATAAAATCATTTAAAAAAGTGAAGTACAGGCAAAAGAAGCACAAATCACTCGCTTACAGTCATTTTTTCCCCATATAAATAATTATATCTACCCCCCCCCAAAAAAATAGAAATCAAAAATCAGCAAGCCTTATTCAGCAAGTTTTAGCTTCTTAAGAATTAAGTACAAATTTTCTATTTTGTTTGAAAATTAAACAGACTTTCTCTCTCTCTTTGACTTAAATTAATTCACACTTTAATTTCTTTAAATTTTCTTAACATTAGTTTTTGTTTAATGACTCCGACATTGTCTATAAATTATAAATTAACCTTTTAAACATTTATTTAAAAAAAAAAAAAGCTTTAAATATATTAATGATTCAGCACCAGTTTTAAGGAGTTCAGGACCTGCTTTCAGTCAGCTTGTAAATAAATGTATTTAAAAATATTAAGTAAGTAAACAAATAATCAACCAAATAGGTATATGAATAATATGATGATATATTGTAATTTATTGCAGTTATTACAAACAGGACTGATTCTTCGTGTTTGTCTTGTTTTTGCATCTTTGAAGAAAACTGAGTGAATTTATAGAAATATAATATATGATGTTTAGATTTATTTTGACATGGGTGGATTTTGTTCAACTTTCTTTCCCCTGACACACACACACACACACACTTACCCAGTACACCTTGGTACAGAGTGATTATTGTGAATGTTTAATCCCAGGACAGGTTTAATGTTTTATTAATTCCTCTGGTGTTCGAGGCGACAGAGCTTTGTGTCCACAGGGGTTTATTATTATTCAGAGACTGCAGTGATGGAGATCATTTACACCTTCACTTCTCAGGGCTGTTTTTATATCCTCATAAAGCATCAGATTTATTCATTAAACTCCTCTGTATTTAAATCACAGTTTAATATTAGCTCATAAATAACCCTAAACGTCGTGTTAAACCCTGCAGTCTCCCTCTGGTTGTAAAATATTATTAGCATTTCTGATTACAGCATTAGCATTTCATTTCATTATCATTATACTACTATTAGCATTAAAACGCAATCTCATGCCGATTGACTCCGTGTGTTAATTAAACCTTCTTCTGTTTACAGTGTTCTCTCTCGATATATTTATATATTTTATTCAATTTACGCAACCTGTTTTATAATGCAGTAAGCTAACACTAGCTTAGCTCCGCAACACCAGGCCCCCTTTGCGCTAGCGTTATTTTTCTCCACACCCATATTCCGGAAAGATTGACACCTATATGTATCGCCTCGTCCATCCTGATTGGATAACACTTCACTAATCCGCGCACGACGGTTCCACTCCAAACCAATCATCGCTTTGTGGGCGGTGCTAACCAGAATTCGGATAGGGAAAAGAAAACCGCTGTAGAGACGCCCAACTCAGTAGCTAGTTAGCTTCGTCGCTAGGAAGCAAACTAGCCAGCTGAAGCATTCTGTATTAAACAGTGATTAGCCAGCTTTCAGTCGGTTAAAGGAGTTATACAGACACGCATGAAATTAAAGTACAGTTCATTGTTAAGCTTAAAATACGGAGCTGGTGGGATTTTTTTAAGACGCCATCAACAAGCTATGAAGTCCTTACCTTTAACGCTCCGACGGAAAACCCCCTTAGGCATCTGCGCATGCGCGAGAATGTCCTCAGCAGCGTTTGCGCAGACGCGGAAGTGATAAACCGGACTATTTAAAACACGGCAAGGCGGCCGCCATTTTGGAAAGGTCTGCTGGTATACCGTAATATTTTACACTACATGTTCTGTACTGGTCATTGGGATGTACAAATTAGTGTTAAATTCTGTAGACACCTGAACATTTACTATAATTTAAAACATATATTATATAATATATATTGTCTACCCAAAAAATCTGTCTCGGAGAATGATGCCATCCGTGATCAATTAGCTATTAGCAAACAGTTCCCTCTCACAAAATTGTAAAACAAAATGCGCTTATTATTATTATTACTGTTATTATTATTGGTCACAGGATAAAAAATTTTCTGGCGTGATATTATATTTTTTTTATCATCTCCTTTTATCCTCCCTGGCTATGTTTTTTGGACTGCAAAGAAAAACAATTTAAAAAGATGAAAATTTAAAAAAATAATAATCATAAACTGAAAATGGAAAGTGAGCGCTCATTCTCCTTTTTAATCTTTTTTCATTTGAGCATGCAATTGGGTATTGGGGAAAAAAATGGGGGGGGGGTGATGTAAATTTTTCTGGGTTTTGTTTTGATAATGGGTGGCATGATGGCGTAGTGGTTAGTACTGGGGCCTTGCATCTCCAGGGTCGAGGGTTTGATTCCCGCCTTGAGGTCTGTGTGCACACACCCACCTTGTGTTTGGTGGCTTTCCTCTGGGTACTCCGGTTTCCTCCCACAGTCCAAAGACTGATTATTCTAATTGGCATTTCCAAATTGCCTGTATTGTGTGAATGAGTGTGTGTCCTGTGATGGATTTTACCCCACCCTGTGCCCTATGTACATCTGTCCAGCCAGATTTTGTCAGGGCATCACACAAAACTGTCTGGACAGAATTTCCTGAATCTCCTGCAGTCCTCAGATCTCTGCCTGAAGTTTAATCTGCACCATCAGTGAATCT
>JAOVVA010000019.1:842161-852480 GCA_028565275.1 Leiocassis micropogon
GCATGCTCAAAGTCTTCTTCTCCGTGTATAGTGTATCTCTATGGCAGAATTACAGCGCCCCATACTGGTCTGGCATAAACACTACAACCGTTTTCAGTGGTTCCGTGTTTACGCAATTTCTTTTTAGAACGAGGAAAAAAAATGATCGGATAGGGAACGCACCGTCTCCGTGTGGATGAGGCCCTAATCTTGCTTTCCTGGGAAGGTCTTCATGAGAGACAGTTTCATCATGGAGCTTGATGGGTTTTTACAAACGCACTCGATACAATACTGTTCTTGTGAGAACTGATTCAGAACAACTGAGCTTCATGACTTTAAAAAATCATAGATTAAAAAAAAAAAAACCCGGTATTGTTCTAGAATGTATACAATAAAACTTTTTTTTTAATTTTTTTTTTAGCGTGTCCAAACTTAAGCTAAGACTAAGAACAAACAGATTATTTTTTTAAATGATGTTAAAGAAAGAAAAAGTTTTAATAAAGTGAGGCTGTTTTGTCAGGAGATGTTTATTTTACATTTATGGAAGGAGTCTCCAGTGCCAGAGTGAGTACTTTGCAAAATTTTCCAAATATGGAGTTGTGTTAAGGACAGAGGGGTTTACACTTTGTGTTTTATTGGGGAAGGACAAGCTGAGAGAGAGAGAGAGAGTGAAAAGAAAGGAGAGTCTGGTGCGGAAACAAATGGCCAACATTGCTATGATATAAAAGTAATAAAACCTAACTTGTTATTTGTTATTTGACAGAACTCAGCAACGTAAATTAAAAAGGAAATCTTTCCTGTGGTCTCTCGATCACCACCAGGCCTCCAAGACTCGCTTTAACTCCAACTCTCTCCAACTTTCTTCATGTTTTTCTTTCTTTTCTTTCTTCTTCCCTGATCTTTTTTTTATTTTATGTTTTTTCTTTTTTTTGGCTCCTGGCAGCACAAAAAAAGCTGTTAAAACAGCGCTGCAGCGCTCGCAGGCAGGAAGGAAGGAGGCATGGACGTCTTCTTCTTCTTCTTCCTCTTTATGTCAGAGACAGGAGTGCAGCAGGAAAGTGAAAATACTGAATGAAAATTTTATAAAGTTCTTCACGTCTGGTCTTTGATGCCGGGATTAGAAAGCACGCCGAGTCTTGGGGCTGTGGGAAGGAGGTAATTATCGCTACACGACCCTGCAGGGGAAAAAGAAAAAAAAAAAAAGCCTGCTTCAGGAGGAGGCTGCGTTTCACTCGTGTCACCATCAGACTTCGGTTTACTTCCTCTAATTCCTCACATCTGAATCGCATCTAAAGGAACCTGCACCTGATAGAGGACGAGGAGACGAGTGATTTGTCTGTTTTTTTTTCTTATAAGTTATAATTTAACGTTGTTTTCACTGACAGCGACACTGAAACACAAAATAAAGTGAAGAAGATGAAAGAAAGTTCACATAATGAGTTGCCAGTTAATTAGGTAAAAAAAAATTGTACAATTTCTCAATTTCTAGGCGTCGACAAAGTGTGTGTGTGTTTTATGGTACTCGGTTCATATAGTTCATATAGTTTAAGTCCACGTGATGTGCATTAGCACATGATGAACGTCTGAGAGGCGTGTAAAAGATAAAAACAGGATAAAAAGATAAACAAACCTGAAACAAAACAAACCCGAGCACAGAGACTGTGGACACTAATTCACTAATTAGGTACCAAAATTTTGTTTAAACCATTTTATTTGTCACATGCAGCGTTAAATTTTTGGTTTGGTCCAAATCTTCAGATCAGGTCTATATTGTGCAGCGCTACAGCTCTGTCCTTTGTCTGAGATTAGCAACGTAGATTAGCAGATTAACTACAGATTAATAACGCTGCAAACCGAAACACACAGCATTTTTTTATTTACTTCCTGCTGGTGAGTCGATTCAGAGTCAATTCACTTTCTCGCTTCAAATGGATCAATCAGCCTTGCTGTGTTATCATTTACATTTTAAATGTACATATTTACATTTCGGCATTTAACAGACGCTCTTATCCAGAGTGACTCGCAAATAGTGCTTGTGATGTTTCTATCATTGCCATCATCATTCAATCATCAACCCAGCTAAAGAAGACACCAGGGTTCTGTTCACACAAGACTCTTTACTGCGTATGAGTCGCCTGCAGGAAATGAATCAAAAATGCCGTGTGTTTTCATCATTTGTATATTTTACAGAGTTTTTGAACTGAGACAAAGGACAGAGCCGTAGTGCTGCAAAAATGCCACGTGAAGTTAAATTGCTAAACAAACCAAGGAAAAAGGAAAGAAACGCTAACTGTGGAATAAAATGTTTAAAATATTTACTTTTTTATTGAACATCGAATAACACTTCATTAAGATTTGTTTAAGTTAGGTTAGGATACATAGGGAACTTGTTTCTAGCTAGGAGAAGTTGTTAAAAGCCCTTGAGCCACCAGGGGGCAGCATAAGAACACAGAATGTTTAATGAAGTTTTGTGGGCGTGGTTACATGTACCAGTCGCAAATGTGCTTGGCACTGATGACTAGCACTGAGCAACATGTTCATGTGGTCACTGAAACTTTTGTAAATTTTTGTCAGATTTTGTGTACAAAATCGAAAAAAGACAACAAACAAGATTTTGAGACTAAACTTATAAGATTTTGCACAGAAAGTCATACAATTATAAAAGTAAAGTCGTAAGATAAAGTGCTACAATTTTAAGAATAAAGTCGTACAATTTTGTGAATAAACCTGTACAATTTCATTTTCAAAATCGTACGACTTTATTCTGAAAAATTGTAGCATTCTAGCTATGAGAAGTTGTTCAAAGCCCTTGAGCCACCAGGGGGCAGCATGAGAACACACATTGTTTAATGGAGTTTAATGTGAGAATTAAGTCATAAAATTCTGAAAATAAAATAATTCGATTAAAAAAAATAAATGTACGAGTATATGATTAAAGTTGTAAGATTTTGACAGTAAAATTGTAAGATTGTTGAAAACTTAGTGTCTGTGTGTGGGGTTTGCGTGTTCTCCCCGTACTTGGTGGGTTTCCTTCCTCAGGGTACTCCGGTTTCCTCCCACAGTTCAAAGACATGCAGATTAGGGTAATTGGCGTTCCCAAATTGCCTGTAGTGTGTGAATGTGTGTGTCTGTGTGTGTGTATGTGAGTGTGTGTGTGTGTGTGTGTGTGTGTGTGTGTGTGTGTGTGTGCCCTGTGATGGACTGGCACCCTATCCAGGGTGTATCTCGCATCATGTCCTGTAGTATCCTGGTATGGGCTCCAGGGCCCCCGCGACCCTGCACAGGATAAGATGAAGAGGAATGAATAAATGGAAAAGGTTTTGAAATTAAAGTTGTAAAGATTTTACACACAAAGTCATAAAATTACAAGATCAAAGGCACAAGATTTTAAAAATAAAGTCATAAGATAAAAAAAAAAAAAAACGTTTTATATATTTTAGGAAGGTCGTAAAATTTCGCAGACAGGACATAAAAACAGAAATTCATATGGAAAAAAACAAACTAACCTAAAAGCTATGACAGAATGGTTCATGTTAGAGCAACAAAAACTAATAAATCCTTTAAAAAATATATATTAAAAGCCTGATCATGTGACGCATCAGCATCAGATTATGATTAGTATCAGAACATCATTTGAGGAGGAAAGAAATCGTACAAGACGAAACCTGAAACCCATCACTAGCCCTGTCTGTCTGTGTTTCCCCTCCACCATCACTCCAGTTTCATCCCTTTTTCTTGAGATTTTGTTCATTTCTTTCCATAATATCTGACATTTCTGACTTTATTTAACAAAATCCGGCGACAAAATGATTAAATTCTTGTATTTTGACTCGTGTCTAAACACACATCATTACTGTGAGACGGATAAACGAGGCCCAGAGTTACTAAAACAAACACTTCTGCTGAAACGTGACGCTGCGCTGCTAGCTTCAAGACATCGTTTGCATTGTTGATTCTCAGATTCATTTAGATGTATATAATGAACATTGCTTACCCTTGTGAGAAGCTTCTCGTCTCTCTCTCTTGCTGTGATGTTAAAAACACCGCAAATTCCTCCACGTCAGGAGGAAAACGAGGCCCAAAACACAGAGCAATGAGCCGCACGCTTCCCCCCACCGCTCTCTTACAAATGTTTAAACATCATGCCAGCGGGCATCCCCGGCCTTATCTTGTCTTCCGCTCTCCTCCTCCTCGTATCCCGCCGCCCGAGAGCGAGGAAAAGGGCTTACCTTTGATTTAATAACGCCAGAAAGCATCCTGGCACCCGATGGGGTCCTGAGACTCACCAGGCTCATGTTTCTCTTCCTTATCCTGGTGTGTGTGTGTGTGTGTGTGTGTGTGTGAGATGTAGATGCCTGGCATCGTTCTGAACTACACATTAACCCCGGTTTGATTAAATTCAGCACAGAAACAGATTGTCTCCTGGTTAAAATGCCAAGCTGCTGCATCGTGATCGTTGGTGTGGGCTCGAGAGTTCAGTGTTAGGATTAACGTCCAGTGAAACGAGGAAATCAAACGTTAAATCAGTGTCCAGTGTCCTCTAATTCACGTCACAATTCATGTTCAAACTGTGTATTTGGGTTTCATCATCTGTGTTTAATAGATGATTTCTTTCTTTTTGTCACTTTTTCAAATCATAAATTATATTCCATACATGATGACACAGAGTGGAGTACAAACTCAATTTCAAAATGTTAGACATCACCGCATCCCGATATCCCAATGTATATCAATTATCCCTCCACCCTTCCATCGTCTGTAGCGCTTATCCTGTGTAGGGTCTCGGAGGGTCGGGAGAGGTCTGGTACAGGGTGGGGTACACCCTGGAAGGCGTGCCGGCTCATCACACACCCATTTATACACCATGAGGAATTTGGAAACACCAAACACTTACAACACATGTCTTTGGACTGTGGAAGGAAACCAGAGGACGCCGAGGAAACCCAGAAAAATACAAACTAACCCCCAACCCTGGAGCTATGAGGCTCCAGTGCGCCACCTGTGCAAATTATGTTTCAGTAAAACTTGCAAATGGACGCGTATCGTTTGAGTTTATCTTCATGGTTTCAGACGGAATGATCAATCGGTTAAAAAAATCGGCGTGCTCATCGGGAACAATCTGATCATTTCGATTCGTACATATAAGCTCACACATTTCATACACATTTCCATCATTTTCTCCTGATTCTGTAAAGCTGGTTTGCGACAGTGTATCGTTGTGGAAGGCACTAACTAATAAAATTAAATTGAATTCAATTGAAAATGGATATGAATAAATTTATTAATAGTTTAAGTCACCTTTGTGCTGGATGATTCTCCAACCATGACTCGTTTTCTGCTACTGAAAGCTGCTGTAAAGTTTCTTTAAAATCCACCAATAAGAGCACAGCAAACGAACACGCCTGCGGCGATGATGATGAACATGGAGACCGGCAAACCCTCTACATTACATCGGGCTCACTTTAAACTCGACTGTGATTGTGATTTCCATGTCACGCTGATTCATGACATACACACAAAGTCTTTTTCTTTAATTAACCCTTAAATTTTAAGTGGCACAGATCCGTGCTGGCAAAGCAGCATACTGTAGGTCAATGACGATAAAATATAAGTCTTTTATGGAAGTCCTCCCGGTGTGTGTTATCGGGGAGGGTTCAGACCTCAAACTGTGTATTTGGGTTTTTAGATAAGTCAGGTAGAACAAAAGTTAACATTCATTTTTATATAGAACTCTCAAATTGAGTATATAATTATTTTTTTGGTCACAGAACCAACATAAAAACACGTGATCATGTATATTTGATATAACAAACCATTCAAACAAACATATCATGAAGACACAAGATATCCGCCCCTCTTCCCCATGTTGCTGCTAATGCACCAAACACTTTACACCCACGACTGTATTATTATTATTATTATTATTATTATTATTATTATTATTATTATAACTTGTGCAATATTTCCTTATTTCTGACAATCCTGTTTACACCAAGATCCTACTGCACATATATTCCACTGTATATATTATTAAATTTATTGATATTTTAGTGTAATTATATTTTGTTTATTCTTTTGTTAAATCTCACATTCTCTTTATAGCTGCTGGTCTCTGAGATCTACCAAACAAATTTCGTTGTATCACTACATTAACAATAAAGTCTTTTTTTCTTTATCTTAACTATTTCTTTGCCTGTGTGTGTGTGTGTGTGTGTGTTTTTTTAATTTTTTTTAATTTTTTTTGCTCAGTCATATTTGTATAGTGGGTTTAAATGAACTAAAAATTCAGTTCATCATATTGCCTAAGTTGTGCTGAAAAAAAGGACATGTCTCTCTATACTGCACAATCCTGAGTCCTATATATGTTAATAAAAAAAAAAATGCTCAGGGCTGGTCAGGTGGTACAACCAGACGCGGAGACGCACGCCATCACACACTCTGCTACAGAAGACAGTAATAATCTTTTAATAGAAATGAGAGCTGACTTTGTTGCTCTGGACGGCTGCGTGATTACAAATTAGTACAAATGAATCAGTGAATCTAAACGAATCATTTCACTAAATGACTCGAATGATTCAAGTCATTAAAACACTCTTCATATGGAACCTTTATGGAACGAATATTCGGCTGTGAAGTGGAGCTGAGAGCTGCTGTTCTGTGCAATAAGTAAAAGGATAAGAGTGTGTGCAGTGTGTGTGTGTGTGTGTGTGTGTGTGTGTGTGAACACACACACAGCCTTCGGTTATTATTCCCACATTAATTTTTCCATTTGAAAATTGTAAAATGAAGCCTCGGTGGAAAAGAAGGGTGTGAGCTGGGATGTAAAAGATGGCCGTGGACGACACGAGAGGCGGCTTCACTCCCAAAACAGCCCTTAATTATGCCGGAGCCTGGCTGCTTCCGACACACACACACACACACACACACACACACACACAGAAAACCTAGTTTAGGTGGAAATGCTCTTTCCTATAAGCACTGTGGTAGATGTTACATGAAGAACTCCCTCCAGTCCTGCTCCCAGTCACACACACACACACACACACACACACACACACACAGTTTTTCCTAATTAACTCTCAATATTGCAGAACATCTCTTTTAGTACAATATTTGTCGTTTTTCCTCTCCCGGTTCGTCTCGGAGGTGCGAGCGGATTCTGCTCGAGTTGTGGATTGTCACAGCAATTTTTTTCTCCGGCCCTCAACACCCGGCTCTTTATTTATTTATTTATTTATTCCGACGGGGGGGGGGTGGGGTAGGGTGGGGTAAATATCCGGTGAATATCAGTGCGAGGACAGTATGGGAACGGAGAGGAAATCAATCACCGGCTCCATAAAAAAAGGAAGCTTTGAGCATAATGTTGTTGTGTCTGTCACAAACCGGATTAGGCCAGACACGTCGCAACTGTTGATGGATGACAGCGGGGTTTCGGAAACCGTTTCTTTCTTTCTTTCCTTTTTTTTTTTTTTTTTTTTGTACATCTTGGTTTTCTCAACATGAAACATTGAAACACATGCACACACACACACACACACTCAAGCAGGACTTACTCATCCGCCACGCTTTGTCCTGTTTATGATGTATTAGTTACTTAAAGCCTGCGATGGATTGACGCCCCGTCGAGGGTGTACCCCGCCTCGCGCCCAAAGTTCCCTGGCAGTAGGCTCCGGAGCTTCTGCGACCCTGTACAGGATAAGAGAATAAGGATAGAGAATGAATGAAAGTGTGATTTACTTAAAGCTTTGGGAAAACACACACACACACACTTTGCTCAGATTCTTGTTTTTTTGTCTCAAAATGAATAGTGCTTCCACTTTTCTGGGCTAAGAGCTTCAAATATTGTTTTGCAGAATGTATGTAAGACCTCTGGTGCTATCAAAAAAGCCTACAGGTTATATATTTTTACCCGTGGAAATATTTAAGATGCAATTTCTAGAATTTGGTGACATATCCATGGGGAAGTGGGGTCGGATAGATGGTCGGTTAGCTCAGTGGTTAAGATGTTGGACTATGTTTCAGAAGATCCCAGGTTCAAACCTCATGACCACCAACTGGCCCCTGAGCAAGGCCCTTAACTCTCAACTGCTCAGATATAAAACAAGATAAGGATGTAAGTTGCCCTGGATATGGGAGTCTGTCAGATGCCATACATCTGTATGTTTCCTATTAACTATATTGTGTGTGGATCCTTTTAACATCCTCACATGAGCTCTGGTAGGTCTACTGTACTGTATGTTTTTGGCCAAAGTTCTTCTCTTCCAGCTTGAAGTCTTCAGAGGTTCAGTAGATATCAGGTGACAATAAACAGGAACATATGAGACAAATAAAATAAAATAAAATAAAAAACATAGAGTTTGGATCCTGAGGAAGTTTGAGGATCCTGAGCACGTTACTGTGTGTGGAACTGTTGTAGGAAAATAATCAGATGTGTGTATCGTACTTTGGCATTTTCTGTTAAAACATTATACTTGATTATTTTCCTCTAAGCGAATGTTTTATATTTTAATCCCACAAAAACATCTCAACAATTATAAGTTCTCTTTATTAACCTTCTCTTATTCACATTCTCAACAAGATTTTAAGTAATTGTATCTCATTGGAAAAATAGTTCGAGCCATGTCTACCTTTTAGTGGAGGTATTGTATGTTATAGAAAATTCACTAGATTTCACTGCATCTTCAAATAGGTTGCTTTTTCAATAGCTTTACAGAATACTATGCAAAAAAAGAAGTGAATCTAATGTTTACAAACGTTTGTTCTGTTGCACTTTTACCATGAAGAGACATCTCAACCATCTAAATAATTAAACATTGACTGTTGTTATTATTGCCTCAAAGAAATAAAAATACGTTTCTTAGTAAGGATTTTAAATGGGGAAATGTTTTACTTTTATCTATTTGTAGCTGCATTTAATGTCTTAAAACATCCAGAAAAGTATTCAGATCATGTTCTTGTTTATGTATATAGTAGCTATAAACATTATTCCTTCACCATGTCACTGCAAAGATGTTTAAAAGCCCTGCAGACGTCTGGGAACTTACATCTTCACGTCTGACACCGGAGACTCCTTCCATAAATGTTACACAAACACACCACAGGAAAAGATTTTCTTTCTCTGTTATTATAGAATCAATAACATATGAACACATGAATTAATGTTCTAGAGAATTAATGAACACCCATCATTTTTGACCAATCAGAATCCAGGGTTTAACAGCATTGAGCTATAAATATAATTAAAATCTGCATGTCAGCGTACAACAATCAGGTAGCAGAGGTGAAGAATTGAAGAAAAGGTGCTCATGTTGATGATACTGTATATACAGAACTGAGTAATAAAAAGCCTCTGTGTTGTTCTCAGTAATTGACGTCATGCTGTTCAGAAGCGTCTGAATCCACCAGCGAAGGTGCTTTGACGAGTTAAGTGTGGGGCGGGGGAGAGGCGGCCATTGTCTTCCTAATGAGCTTCCACATCGGTGGCGTTACCCCGTACCTGCACGTTAATGATTGAGCTGTTTGTGTGAGTGTGTGTGTGAGTGTGTGTGTGTGTGTGTGTGGAGGTGTATGGCCAGTGACTGACACATCCGCTAACCGTGGCACTTTTTCTTCACAATAAAAGGAAAAAGAAAAGGGAGGTAAAGAAGGCCAGTAAGATATCTCTCTCTCTCTGTGTGTGTGTGTGTGTGTTTTAGTCTAAAACTCACCTAAACCGTCACCTTTACCAAAATATTTGAGCTTTGCACCGCTCAAAAACCTAGTATATAAATTTTTTTTTGTAACATTACTGCACAGTTTAGCATCTACTTTCCTGTTTACTTTAAGTTCCTAAAGAAAAAATAATAAAATAAATAGAAGTATCGAGTCCACCATTTGAGATATCAGTGTACTAAAAGCAGTGTTGGGTGTAACGTGTTACAAAGTAGAGTACTTGGATTACTTTTTTAATGTAACGAGTGATCTAACGCAGTAGGTCCGCCATTTAAGTACTCAGTTATTTAGTTATTTTTTCAAAAACAACAATCAGACAATTTATGTAATCCGTGAGCCAGAGAGCAGTCATTCTGTCAGTGTGTGTGTGTGTGTGTGTGTGTGAAAGTCGTCCTACAAGCCCCGCCCCTGATACCCCGCCCCTCTGTTATTCCTACTGTTATACCCCTATCTTCCCTGTGCAGTTTGACTATATGAGGACCGACGCGCGGAAAGATGGAAACCTAATGACAGGCCAAAACTCGCGGTGAATCATGATGAACTGTACTTACGGCCACCGCGCGAAACCACGTAGATGAGATAGGGGTATTAGTAGGTGAGATAGGGGTATTAGTAGGTGAGATAGGGGT
>JAOVVA010000019.1:864840-876597 GCA_028565275.1 Leiocassis micropogon
TATCTATCTATCTATCTATCTATCTATCTATCTATCTATCTATCTATCTATCTATCTATCTATCTATCTATCTAATCTACAGTATCTAATCTAATTTTAGCTAACGTTGAGAGACCAGACGCTACAGACTTTTGTAATGTTAGCTAGATTTTTGTTTTCCAAATAAATTGTTTTTTAGATACTTTACAATTTACACATTTTATGATTCAAGCCCTTGACATAATTTATACCTTTCCTGTTTTTTGGATAAACTCCTACTGCACTTTCATCACCTGAGGTTGAAATCCTGAACTTTCTGATCAAATCGTAAATGAAGCCTTAACCTACTGACAGTCACAATATAAACAAATATAACATTAAGTAGCGTTAACATTACACAATTTACATACTTTGTTACAATTTTCACTCCTTTTCGTCCTTTTGTGTTTAATGTAAGAAGAAATAAGGTAACATTAACAAAGGCAGACACTGAGTCATTCGTCCATTTTACACACTTTACGATTTCCGCTTATGTATTTTATTTATTTATTCTCTTCATTTCTGCATTTTACAGCTTTCTGTTATTTGCCGTCACACTTTACACTCTGATGACTTAGTAACGATAACTGATAACTGTAGTAACAAAGTGATTATCCGGCCGATGCGGTTTAAATGTAAGCTTAGTGCTCTTACTAAACGTGAGTTTAAACAAAGAGTGCTAATGTGACGTACACTGCTAGCACAGTGATGTTGTAAGTTATAAATTGACGATTTGGGATGATTAATAGCAGCACCGACAAATTTCCTTTTCTCAGTTTGTCCTGATGGACGGCCGTCTTTCTCCTGTTAGCTCTGGAATGTCTGCTGATTGAGATGCAGACTCCCCACACACACACACACACACACACACACACTATCAGCCTCATGCCGTGCGCCGGTTAAAGTATTAACCCAGCGGTGTTTGACAATATTGCTGAGTGGTGTGTGAAGCGCCGGGGATCAAAGTTATCATGTAAGGGGGAAGCAGCTCCATTGAGACGAGCCCATAGAAGCCGTCCACTCCGTCATGTTCCCTCCATTGGAAAGAGCTGACTAGAGCAGGTCCTTAGCCCCGGTCCTCCACCCACTCCTCCACTCCCTCATCCTCTTCTCATTTTTCATCCTTTACCGCTCCACACCTAGCCTTCTCTTTCTCTCACTTCCGGGTTTCTGAGATTTAAGGACCCGGACTTTATTTTTTATAGAGGGAACAGATTTCTAAAATTTGCACCAACAACTCTTTTATCCTGATAAGTTGATACTAATGTGTTCCTTAATTAATATGAGAGTGTTTCTCATTTCTCATTCATAGAGACTTTCTTTGTATCAGTCAGACTTTGTATCAGCTGTTACTCCTATGTTCTCCAACATCCTCAGATGAAACAGGAGTCATTTTTGGTTAATTTAGATTCTTTTCAAGAAAAAGAGAAAAACAGATACTAGTGAGATAAAGACCGTCTATAGCTGCTATAACAAATGTTCGAATAGGAACTACAGTAACTGCTTTCACCAACATTAAATGTAAGTAAAGTATGATGTGTCTTTAATAACTGCAAAAACAAGATTGACAAACTTCTGTAATAAATGTTGAATAAAACTTGACATGTTGATAAAAGAAAATAATCAACATAAGGTAATTTGGTAAATTACTTAAACCTAAACCCCCCCACATTGACTGATTCAGGAATCGACTCAGAAATGTGACTCACTTGGTCAATTGGTTCATTTGAATCAAAATTTAATCACTTTATTTTGTTTATTTGTAACACTTGTGCTTGATTAAGTGTGTCAATGCTCACTCACTCACTCACTCACTCACTCACTCACTCACTCACTCACTCACTCACTCACTCATCTTCTATTCCGCTTTATCATTTATACCTGGAGCCTATCCCAGGAGACTTAGGACACAAGGCGGGGTACACCCTGGACAGGGTGCCAATCCATCGCAGGGCACACACACACACACACACACACACACACACACATACATACACTCATTCACACACTACGGGCAATTTGGGAACATCAATTAGCCTAAACTGCATATCTTTGAACTGTGGGAGGAAACCGGAGAACCCGGAGAAAACCTGTGTCAATGTTTTTATGTCTAAATTAATTAAAAGAAAAAAAAAATCTTTATTCAAAGTTGAATGTTATTTAAATTAAACTTTTTTTTCCAAGCATGATGGTTGTCCATAAGTCCAAAAATAAATGAATAAATAAACAAACAAACTTTATCTGGGGGTAAAATGTTATTCATTTATTTAAAAAAAAATGAGAGTGGTTTGTTATAAATTATTTCATTATATTATTATCTCATTATATTATTTCATTATATTATCATATATTATATTTCAAGATATTATTTTTAAATATCAGTAATTAATTGTAGACAATTTAATATTAATAATGTAGTCATTTAAATATTAATTATTAATGAATAAATAGTTGAATTTTTTTTTTGAAACCATTTATGTTTAACCATAGTTTTGTGCGTATACTCCATGTATGTATACAGTAGTCATGAGTGTATTCCCAATCCTGCGTGTATGATTAGTTTTAGTTGTACTTATAATTTAATGCATAAAATCTCTGTGGTGAATTTAACACTTGATCTATGCACTCTTTGATAACTCAGAAATTTGCTTTATTTCGGAATATACAATTACAGAATGGAGAGAATAACAGATTAAACAAAAGACTTCATGTCCAGTACAATTATTAACAACAGAGTCATGTGATCTAATCTAGTTACTGTTTTTCTGTCTCTAATTGTTTTATTTCTCTTATTTGTACAACAATTAAAATTTTTCATTGATGAAATTATGACACATTTCTGTGTTTTTACCCGTTTATACTCACAGTTCAGTCGTTGTTCTGATTATCTTTACAGCATCTATGTGTGTTTCTGAAAGAGATACGGAGACAGTTATAGCACTTTTGATCCGTGCCTTTGATAAACTGACATGTTATTAATTAAATTTCAGTTTATTTATAAAGCACTTATTGAAATAGAAACTTCACAGGAAGAAAAATTACTTCAACTTAAGTAATGAACAGATGTATACATTTATAGCTTATCGGTTGATATTATTTTTCTCCGCCCACCGTTGCATCAGCAGCAATTAGGAGATAATTACAGACAAAGGAAAGTCATTGCATTTTAATAAAGCATTGGAGAAAGTATATTTTTTAAGATTTGAATATTTTCTGTGATTAATAGCGTTGGTTTGTGTATCGTGCGGCGAGAAAGGTCACTTTGGATGATAAAGAGATAAAGACAAATGAATTATCCGCATCTTCACTTCACTAGCTCAAATGTTCTAAGGCGCAGAATGATGGTGCTTATTTCTTTATTTCTTTATTTCTACATTTATTAATTTATGGTAAAATCTAATACATTTTTATTTATTGTAGAATAGAGAAAATGTAATTTTCATAGGGTTTTTACGAAATATTTGTATAAATGAATTTTATTTTAACTTCATGCTCAATTGATTTAAACACAGACTGATTTATTACAATTACATCATCAATATCAGCTTCCTGTCTGCACCTTCAGGAAACTTTTCACTCTTGTGGATCCATCCTAGACTTTTCTTTTGCTTCTACATAGCATTTGGAGCACACACACACACACACACACAGTCTGAAGTGACGGCTTGGCTTCGCATTGTGCCAGTGCGGCGGTAGTTAAATACCTGAGCATCTTGTCACGCTCGTCACACCCGACTGTGTGGAAGTACACTACCGAGTGCAAAAACTGCACCATGTTACATCACGGTGACATCATACCCTTAAACTCGCAGCTCTCTCGAAGAACTGTTGGGTGTATGTGTACGTGTGTGTTTGTGTGTGTGTGTGTGTGTGTGTGTGTGTGGGATGAATTATCAGCACTGGTGTGTACTGTTAGTGTCTGCATCGACTCGGGGATTTGTACGGAGGGAGTCGGTACCACGGAAATGTACAGATGGGGTCTGTGTAATTTGTATGTGTGTATGTGTGTGTGTGTGTGTGTGTGTGTGTGTGTGTAGATGGTGATAGATTGGTCTGGGAGAGCAGGGATGCAGATCCACTCATCAAGATTGATGTTCTGCCATTCGGCTTTAAGTGCAATTAAAAACCGGGGCCTGCTCTAGGCGCCATCGTTCATGCTAACGCCGAGGGGACTCGTTTTAAGGTGAAAGAGACACGTGCGCATAATTCACTTCCGATTTTCTCTTTCTTTTAATTCCACCTCTCTCTCTCTCTCTCTCTCTCTCTCTGCTAATTCTCCTGAACTACAGGAAAGACTTCGGCGTTCAGAGACTCCGCTCCGCTGTTGTGAGTCCGTGTTTTAAACCTGCTCCCCTCCTCACATCCTGCACTATCCCTCCATCACATCACACACTCCCTCCCTCCCTCCCTCCCTCTCTCTCTCTCTCTCTCTCTCTGCTGTGAAGCCATGCGCCGCTCCATGTCTATGTCAAGTTGTTAACCTCGTGTCAGCAGCAGGTTTAGGCCACCGTGATGGATGAGTCCACACGGAATTTTTCAAAATGAAGTGAAAGAGGTGTGGCATGCTTTTTCTCTTTCTCTCTCTCTTTATTGCTCATTCTTTCTCTCTATTTCTTTATTCTTTTCCATTTTTCTCCCATATCTAGATGACAGAACACATCTGCACACACACACACGCACACACACACATGCACACACACACACACACACACACACAGGAGGCATTTAAGTTCCTAATTAGTGCCTTGCCTCCAAGTCTCAGTTCACACTAGCAGAATTTATTTAACATCATAAACTGATAAATAAATAGATTTTTTTCCTGTATTATTCCCCCCCCTTGAGTTCCCCCATCAAACCTTTATTTTGACCATAATTTATAAAGCATTAATTAAGCGTTCTTTTTTTTAAAAGTTCAACTTAGATCCTTACAGCGATTTGATTCCATTTTTTTTTATATATATATAAAATTACATTTTTAATTATGCTTCTAATTACATGCTTTAGGAACCTGATATTCTTACAGAACATCTTTTTTTGCATTAAGGTATCTGAATCAGCTTTAAAATGTATTCAAAATATTTACTTCATACATGAATGCATACATTTTATAAAGTGTTTACATAAACCTGCATTTCCAAGTGTTTTGTGGATCAAAATTAGAATTGTAATTGTGGTTGTGATCGCGTAACTACTTGCATCTTTTAAGGATTTTTTTACCTTTGAGAATGAGAATTTTCAAACCTGAGAAGCGATAAAGAATTTAATTAAAGAATAATAATTTGGATGCTGACCATCCTGGTGGCATAAACAATTTTCTTAGTTAAAATGAAAAACAAGTCATGATTTAACATTACTTTATCTTACAAGATTAAAAATAATTTCTTTGTTCTTCTTTCATTCTTCTTCTGTGCACATTTGCAGGAGTGGAATCTTTAACGCTGCATCAATACTAAATGACGCTCTCGCTGTAGGCGTGTTTCTGAATTACACCTAACACACAGAAATTGAGATTTAAAAGGGATGAGACTAAAACCCTCATCGTTCCCTGATTCCAGATCAGCCATTATCCTTTAAAAAAAGCTCTATTGTTTGTCAGCGCTTTGCTCAGCTGTCTGTTCTGGATGGGGAGATCAGATTAACAAGAGGCCTACAGCTCTACAAATCAGAGTCCCTACACTGGCCACAATGACTGATCCCATCCATCACGGCTGTCTTAACAAGCGCTGGGGGTCTCGGGTCCGGATAAGAGCTGGTTAAAATTTAACCCGCTGGCTGCCTACACACTGAGGCCTGTGCCCTCTGCTCGCCCACTCATCCACTACCGGTGGCGCCCTACACGCCCTACACGCTCTCTACAGGGCCCGCGTGGGTGAGGGTCGGAAGGGTGGTGACACGGGTGTGTTAACTTTGGAGAAATCATGCGAGAACCATGGAACCAGGCACGTGCCGGAAGTATGAAAAATGAAATTGCTGTGCAGATACAGTGTCTGGGGGCTCGGTAATGATTACCTGGAACATGCCTCAGGTGTTGCTTTTTAACCACTGATGAAAAAGGCTAACCTCGCTTTTTTATGTTAAACACAGTTCTTCTTTTTTTTCCTTTGTTGTGTCCCTACTTGTGACACACAGCTAAAATCTTTCACGCCATAGTTCTGGCAATAAAACAGTAGGAAATTTCATTCACAAAATGTTATTACATAAGTTAAGAATAGCAATAATCAGATTATGTGACATGTAAGAAATAATATGTTTTGTGACATTTGTGGAAGGAGTCTCCAGCGTCATGGATGTTCCAGAATTTTCGCTGCAGCTATGAAGGGATAAAATATTTCGGTTTAAGGTTTTGAAAGAATGCCCTACTTTCGAATGTGGTGGAAATCCAGACATATCATCTTTTTATTGTATCAATATGCAGATGACACAACACTACAGACGAGGCTCCTGATGCTGGCGCTTTCTCACCTGGCATTTAAAGTCAGTTAAGTTCGTTGCTTTGGTGTTGGTTCAATACGTTCAGGTTCACTAACGACGTCATCGGTGAATAGCTCCATCGATCACGCTTGCTGAGCGGCACGGCGTGTGATTCGGCAGCTTCGCCCGAGGCCGGAAAGAGGCCCTGTGGTTGAAGAGGTTATGGGTTCATAGGGCGCGTTCTAGGGCAAATGTCCTGAAGGAAATATGCAGGAAAGAAGGACAACTTTAGCATCGTTATGAATACGTTCTACGAAATGTCATGAAAGATGCTTATCATTCAAGCAGCATGGGTACTCCATACATCTTATCCCATCCTATCCCATTTCCACCCGAAGTCACAGACGCCATTCATGCTCTGCTTGACTTTATGACTATTTATGATTAGTCTTGATGAATATGACTCGACCCCTTAATAATGTATTAACTTCCGTCAGTTTGAGACGAACAGGACTCGGATACTTGGCTGGTCGGTACACAGAGTGTCGACCAGAAGGTTTCATCAAACAGGGTGACGGGGCTTGAGCTGTCTGATTGCACAAATCCAAGAATCCATCATGTGTCAGACCTCGTTTCCCGCCTGTTCACTGAGTCCCAATGACACAGAGTGGCTTCTTTGGCCTCGTTCATAAATGATATTAGAGAAATTGTATTTGGTAAGGGGTCAGACAGGCATGGCAAGGGGAACATCCATGGATTCAAAAACAGATATACATCGTTTATGCCACTGTGTACACGTTCCTCTGCTATACTTTAGTCTCCGAGAGCGAAGAGGCTGTCCGGTGCAAAGTGAACACACTCGACCTGATCCTCCCCGAAGTGCCTCTGAGCCCAATGTGAAGTTCTTGAATATTTCAAGAGGAGAAATGAACCACTGTCTCTGTGGACTAATCCAGCACGAGATTGCCCCAATTTGGGATTTACAACCTCTCTCAATGTTGGTATTTTACTGTTTTTGTGTCTTTAATTTCCAGCAACAGGGGCCAGGGGAGCATTCTGGGCAAATTTAAAACATAAAGAATAATTAAAAATAAATGCTGGGATTTCGTCTTCTCATATGTGCCTGATTTTCTTCTTTTTTTTACAAGCTGCTGATTCATTTTTAATGAGGCTTTGAATATTAACCGGGTTTGGTTCAAAGCGCCGTCCCCCATGAGTGGGAAACAGATCCCTCTGCTTGGCTAATACGGGGTGGGGGGCAGTTTACAGAGGGTTCATATGTAAGGACTTGTTCTGGTCAATTACAATTACAATCTCACACAGCAGGGGAGGCATTGCGTTCATTTGCAGTCCCTGTGCCTCCTGTGGAAAAACTCAAAATGTCGTATGATAATAGAAACAAAGTAGACCAGAATATTATGAGGTGATATCACAAGCAAGTGGCATCAAGTTAGACTTCTGGAAGCACAACAACTTGTATTAACACTTGTGTGTTCCGTTTCATTGAAGGCCTGCAGGGCACGGTGGGACCCGAAGTCAAAGAGAAGCGATCTCTGGACCTCGACCTCCTGCGGAGCCTCTGATCCCCCCTGTGCTCGCAGCTCCTTGGGTTTTGTCATGGAGCTTCTTGGGAAGCAGTGATTAATGGGATGCTGTCGTTTCAAACTCAGTTTCAGTCTTACTACTTTTCGAACGCTTTGGATGGACGGGGAGAGATCTAGCCCCAGCAGGAACACTTGTCCTGGCAGGCCTGGTTGGAGAACCTGGCGCATAATGGAGCCCCGGCTTGGGCCTTTTAAAAGACAACATGTTTATGGCTACTTAGAGGAAATTGATTTGATTGTGCCCCAAACACGTGTGTTAACACCCCTGGCACTTTTATTGGCCATTTGTCTACAGTGTCACAGCACATCTGATTTACGCCCCGCATCAGTCTCTGTGTGTGTAGGTTAGCGTGTGTATTTATGCATGATTGTGTAAGTGTATACGCACATGAACTCTGTGTGTGTGTATACTTGTGTTTATAGCGGAAGGTGGTAATAAGCGATGCTCTGGAAGTGCACTTTAACTCCCTGCCAGTCACAGAGGCAGCATGATTAACAGTACATTAGTGCAGCTGGGCCTCGGAGTAAACACACTCGCTTGGAAATATTACCGCCCCAGAATTGATGTCTACACACACACATGCACGTATACACATACACACGGTCTCTTGTGCTAACGCTTCCTCCCAATAGACTCGTGCAATTCACAGATGACAAGTGTGGCTTTGCGAACGTATTTCATTTGCGCATGCTTTCACATTTCGCTGGAGGAAATTATAAGTGCTACTTTTAATCATTGTGTACGCTTCGGAGGAATTATTAGATTGGGTTTGATGTACATGATGAGGAACAGGACCTGTACATCTCATAAACTGGTGAGATGTACACCAAAAGAACGAGCTACATGGAGGGACAAGTGACCGAGCTGAGACTTTCCTCAACGTACATTACTGAACACGCTGTGCCTTTCAGAAAGAGTTACAAACAACTTAGAATTTTAAAAAGCTACCTAAAATAATCTATGCTTTGGAATTAAGGTTCCTTCTAGCACCCTTAAACATTTTACAGACTTGTAAAATAATTTTATTTCTGTACTATGGCTTTTATTTCTAGGCATAATGATTTTAATAGTGGACTATGAGTTTTATTTCTCGATGACAATATTTAATAAAACTTTGGCTTTTAATTCGACTTTTTTCTGAATTATGATTATTATATCTGGATTATGACTTTACTCCTCATTTTACATTTATTTTTCTGGATTATAATTAGACATTTTATGATTTCTGAACTACCTATTTCATTTCTAGACTACAAATTATATTTATAGACTATGAATTTTATTTGTAGGCATAGCGATTTTAATTCTGGACTACAATTCTTTTTTTCAATCACAACATTTAGTATGTGATCCTATGGCTTTTAATTCTAAACTAAATATTTTTCTCCTACAGTAAATTATGATTTTTTTAACACTTATTTTTCTGCATCATAGTTTTTATTTCTGGACTACGACTTTTGTTTCTAAATTATATGACTTTTATATCTAGACTACGCATTTTATTTCTTGACCACAGTACTTAGTATTACATTACAAACTTCACTTCTCGCCTTCTGCTCATGAAGCTTATTTCGTTTCTAACACGTTGATTATGTTAAAGATTTTCTTATGAATCACTTTCAATGCAGGACAGGAAGATGTACTGGGGTTGAAAACAGGTTCTTGTAATGACCTACGATGTCTTTTATGTTTGCATTACAGATTTTATTTCTGGACTACGGTTTACGGTAGTAATCCCAGCATGTTTTTTTTTTTTCCGAATTACAATTTTTAATTCTGAACAACCTTCCTAAATCTGGACTGAGTTTTGTTTCTCAACCACAGTATTTATTTCTGGATTACACACTTTATTTCTAGTTTATTTCTAATCTCCTACTTATGAGCACTGTTCCAGTCGTAACACCGTAATAGACTCTCATGAATCACGTGCGATGCCAGGACAGGAATATGTTTCTAGCACCCGAGGCCACAGTTCGTGTCCCAGACTAAATCTATTGATTTCAGGTCGAGCCGGACGAGCCTCCTGTGCCAGATCTGATTCACTGAAAGCGGTGCGCTTGAATTCAATTTCTCTTCTCGCTGTCAAGTCCAATGTCAGCTTCTCACATCGCGCATGGACCAATGTCACCTTTTAAACACAGAGAGATGCCCGCAGAGATGAACGGTTGGAAAGGAGGGACCGAGAGGCAGCGAGGAGAAGAATGGAAGAGCGCTCCTCATCCATCTCTTAGTGACGGAGAGCGAGAATGAGAGATGCTTCACGGCGCTCTTTAATTCATGCAAATTAAAAAGTGCTATCGATTGATAATTGATTTATATTGATACACATGCAGCGCACTCCTTCTTTCTTCTTTATCTTCCTTTCTCACCAACACCCTCTCTCTCTTTTCTCATTTGGCTAAATCAAATTTATCTGTCACAGCGTTCCTCACATCCACTCATCCATCAACTCCATCACATCACATCATTCAACACCGATCTTTGGTCTGCATATTAGATACAGTCCACCTTGAACTTGTTGGAGGGCTTTTGATTTTTTTTTTTTAAACGAGGGCGTTACCTAAAAAAGATTTACAGAGTTAAGGCCGCACTTATTACTTAATAAATAATAATTAATAAATAAGTAATAAATAGCTATTAATGCAACATATTTATCTTTCTTACTTTTGTTCATGGTTAAGGTTATCGGAGTCTGAGCATCTCCATCTGCATCGGTTTCATCAGGATTTAGGCGTTTCTCTAAACCTGTAAGCTAGTAGGCCCTCGGTGCAAACACTAACCCCCCCTCTGCAGCTTTAAACTGTGTTGTTTTTATCACTGTGAGATCAGTCCGACTCCTCACCGCCTGTAAATCAACTCAAACACAGGGACACTGTCCAGACCTCCGCGTATAAATCCTCAGATCTCTCCCTCCGAGTCTCTGATTTTCTACTTTGTACCCTCTCAGGACGGCTGAGGAAATAAAGAAACATGCAGGACGGGATTAACGGGAGCTAAGAGTGTTGTTTGTGTCCAGATAAATAAGCGAGGACAGGAGGACGTACACGAGACAGGAGGAAAAGATTAACTAAAAATGATCAACTAGTTCATCAAGTTAGAGTTCAAACTTCGAACCTTTACACTGCAACCTCTTATTTATAGAGATCTCTTATTAAATCTCTTATTTATAGAGATAGTTTACTCATTTTTATCTTTATTTATTTATTTTTCTCCTGGCAGGTAATTTTGCTTTTCTCTTCCAGAGGCGTTCAAGTCAAAGCAAGACTTTTGTTTTGTACAGAATAACAGAAGAGTTCTGAGAGTAAAAACTCCCTTTATTTCTCTATATAATCCGCTGCTACACTAATGCACATATCCCAGTGTTTCACTAGAGCTTGGACACCATCAAGGTAGAACGTTTTCTCAGTAAGCCGAAGCCATGATCGGACTGTCTGACTGATTCATGTCTGAAACGCCGGCCTCCCAGGAACTCCTTTAATGGCTTTTACAAACATGTGGAAATGTCTTGGAATGAGGATTATGTTATGGTTTCTATAGTAACAGCATATTTCACTAGTAATAGTCTGCTAATAAACAGATTTTTTAAAAAAATTTTGTTTAGTGGCCGTTTGTATATTTGTTGCGATGGTAAAGTTTTGATTAACATTTAAGGAAGGAGTCTCCAGTGTTAGTGCTTTCTAACGGTCAGCAACTAATTAGCATCAAGAGATTTTTTAAAACCCA
>JAOVVA010000019.1:892003-913533 GCA_028565275.1 Leiocassis micropogon
ACCTCCTCCTCCACCTCCTCCTCCTCCTCCACCCCCAGCCTGGGGTCATCCATCATGGCCGCCGTGGAGCCCGAGGCCTGCAGGACGCCAGCGGCTCTTTGTGCGAACGAGTGTCGGATCAGCAAAAGTCTATTAAAGGCTGGTGGGCTTTTCACCAGCTATTGGCAGCGGGTCAGTGACTCGGGCGCTGTGCTCTCCTCCACTCTCCCTCGCTCTCCCTCGCTCCACTCTTTGTGCCCTGACACAGATCCCAGCAAGATTAATGATTTTTAGCAGCTATTCTCTCTCTCACTCTCTCTATCTCCCTCTTTTCCACTCTCTCTCTATAACCTCCATTTCGCATCTGTTATGAGCCGACTCTCCGAGCTGTTTATCCTTCCATCTGTTTTTTTTTTTGCCATGTTTCACTTACACTCTTCTACAGTGTGTCCTGCTCCTTTATTTTTCTCTAGATGCCTTCTTTATTTTTTAGATATGTTATGAGCTGACTCGTACCTGTACCTGTTTAGCTGCTTTCACGCATATTTGTCCAAATAGGAGTGAATTTTGAGGCAGTTTGTTCATATTAAACGCTCAGCTTTAATATGAACAGAATTTCTGTAAACATTTATTTCATCACTTTTTAGAACACACAGCGTCACAGCTGTGTCCAACAAACCCAAAAAACATACTCTGGAGTTGATTCCGAGTCGAGTCTGTCTCGTTAGAGTTTACTTGTGTACTCGCCTCATTCAGACATTCTCACGTGTTTTCATCTGTCTACAGGACCGTGCTAAACACACCTATGAAGCATTTATCTCACTGTTTTTTTATTTCATATATCTGAAATCCTACCAAATAAAAATCCTCAGAATTCCTTAATTTTAGAAATTTTTGAATATTCTTCATGACAACCATAAAAAGCAAAACCATCGACCCTGTCAAAGCTCTTAGCTAGGTAACAATATACTCATTTTTACGTAGATTGCACAACTTTAAACCATTTCTAAAATGGACAAACTGATGTAAATACACTATCACAGTTTATGTAGTAGGCAGCATGGAAGCAGCTAGCTACCAGTAGCTAGTGGTTAATTTTTTTTTATTATTATTAAATTTAATAACTATGATTCTTTAACTAGGAAAACAAAGTAAACATCCCATCAGGTTTGATGTTTTTGACATTTTTGCAATTTTCAACTCAACCCTAAGTCACCTCAACATGGCCGCTCACAAGATCAACAGTAAAAACGAACAAAAGCACAAAAGCAAATACAAATAGGTTGGCTAGCTTGTTGCAGAATTTTATTGATGTGTCATGGTTTTTTGAGGAAAAATTTACACATTTTCAAGTTCCAACTTTCTACGTAGTAACAGCTATTTTTATTTTTAAAAGCTTTCACAATAGCAAGCTACAGTACATTAAAAAATATAGTAGCAGTGTAGCTTGAAAAAACTAGGTAGGTAGATATTTTCAACAATTAGCTGAACCAAGACTACATTGAGTCTCTGTGTCGTTTTATCTAATACTATTTGCAAAAATCTAAATGGTATGGCGTACCCAATAGAAAACAAGTACATGTTTATATTGTGCAATAATGTAATTGCACAAAATAATAATAGCTCATAATAGCTCAGTTTGACAAGCTAGCTTTAGTGTATTTAGCTACATTTTCTAAGCAGCTTTAATTGTAGCAAGAACAGACTGTAGTTCAAGACTTAATTTGGTTGTAATTTACTGTAGCTTCATTAAAGAATGTCTATCTCATGGCTTGACAAGTTATAAACTTCAGAATAGCATTTAGTTACCATGTTTAAACTTGTCCAACTACTGGAACTGTGAAATCACAGCTTATAGCAGACAGCTAATGCTAACTTTAGCTAGTTTAATCAGATTTAGATTAGTTAGCTATTTTACCACCACAGCAAGTTTCTCAAGTTAGACATAAAAGTGTGAAAGGATTCGATTTTAGGAGTTTATTTTTTAACTTAGACTTCAGTGTGTGTTTAGTCATATTGTAATGTGGTGTAAAACGTTGGTGTTTATTCACTGGGTGCTGAGGAGCCTGAGTCAACTCCTCTTGGTGTGATTTGGTGTACATTGCCATGCCCAGCTTCAGAAATGACTTGATTTCAAATGTTTTGATGCCCCCGTGTCATATGGGTACGATTTGCAATTTTATGTTGTGCCAGAAAGTTGTATTATTGAATTATTTGTTTTTATTTTTGGCTTATTGGAATGAAATAAGAATTGCACACTACTGTATGTTTAGATCTGTTCACAGATTTTAAAGTCAGCAGTCTTTAATTATTTAATTAATATTTAATCTTAAATTATTTAATTTAATATAAATGTATAAATTTTATACATTTTTATAATTGTTTAAATACATTTTTATAATAAAATATAAATTATTAAATACCGTATATTATTTCATGAATTTTTTTGTGATATTTCTTTAGACTACAGTGAACAAAGTTGTTTGCACTTAGAGCAACTTGACTTCAGCAAGTTCAAACTTCAGTGACTTCAAGTTTGGTTGAAGTATTTAATATCTTTATGTAAGTGTTTTTGTTCACAGATTTTCACAAATGTTTAGTTGCTACTAGGAGCTGCTTTTACACTACGCATTTTTATGTGTTGTGTCTTGTTAAATAACATTGAGACATTTGTAGTAATCAGTATGTTGTTTTTTTTGTCATTTTCCCCATAACGTAATTTTCTTACTGTGTTGTAATTTAACTCTATGAAAGAGGTATTATTAAGAATAACTCTAGTTAGAGTTATATTTTATAAACTCTATATGATAGTAGAATTTTAACATCAATTAAATCAATTATGAGAAAAACAGTTATTTTAACTCTGCTGTAGTGTTG
The DNA here is from genome assembly GCA_028565275.1 of Leiocassis micropogon. Lineage (NCBI taxonomy): Eukaryota > Metazoa > Chordata > Actinopteri > Siluriformes > Bagridae > Leiocassis > Leiocassis micropogon. Next base: position 894,860 of record JAOVVA010000019.1, read on the forward strand.
GCATGTCAGGCACGTGCACTCAAATATATTTGGTCTAAACTCACACAGTGAGTTTTAATCAAAATCTATAAATAATATAGCTCTGCTGTCTCTACTTTGCCAATTAACTCGCTAATGTTTAAGTGACATGAAACAAAAACCATGCTTTTAGTTTCCCTTTAATCTTCAGCCTAAAAATGATTCCCTGACACACATGCTACTGAGCAGATGTCCAGCATAAACTCAAAAATCATTTCTGCACCATAAAAGTTTTTAAAATCCAAAATAACTTCCATGACGTGATCTACAACCAATAACATCAGCAGGACCTTTTTCATGATGCCAGGCATTCATGAATTATTTCTTTAATTTTTTTATATTAATCTATATCTGTAAAGCAAAGGAAGAAAGAAAGATTGTTGAGGATACACGCCTCTTATTCCAGCAGCACAGAGGGAAACACTAAGGGCAGCTTAATGTTGCGCTACATCATCGCTGAGTTGCGTGATGCAGAGTTTCTCATGTGAAATTCCATGGAGCTCAGGCAATGGAAAACTGGGCCATGTGTAGAGAAAACGCGTTTTAGATGAGCGAAGGTAAAGTCATGGAAAACTGGGTCATGTAAAGTAGAGATTTAAAGCGGTAGTGTGTTGAAAAGTGAAATGAACGCACAAGGATTTCCTGATTAGTTTAAATGAGAATGTTCTGAATCACAACATTTTCCTTATTTAGCAGATAATTGAGATAGGAGGCGTGGCCTAACATTTGAAGGTGTAATTAGTTTCACAATTTAGGTCACATTTGTATATTCAAATTTATCATTAATGCAGAATATTTCTGTTATTCTGATGTGTGTGTTTCTTTAAGTCTGTTACTTACAACTAAATTCTTACTGCCAAATTCATTGTATGTGTGTGTGAGTGTGTGTGTGTGTGTGTGTGTGTGTGTGTGCAATTTTGTGTGTGTAATTTGAAACAGTTTAATGTAACTCCAGGGTGGATTCCATTTAATTGTGTTTCTCTACTTGGGGAGGAGTTTTGAGAGCTTTTGAGGTCAACTTGTGAATGTTCCAGGCCTTGGTCACTGCTGCTGTTGACCAGTGATGGCTTTGACCCAGTTTTATTAATATAGTGTCATTAGTTTGGTGGCATTAACATAATAAATTTCACTTGGTGGCTTTGTTCTGACCCTATCAGTCTGGTGGCATTGGGTTGGTGCCATCAAAATGGTGACATCGTATAACGCCATTGGCTTAGCATTTATAGCTTGGTGTCATTGTGCAGTGGCTTTAGCTTGGTAGTATTAGCTTGATATTATCAGCTTGGTAAAATTGACTTGGTGTTTGGTAGTATAAACTTGATAGTATCGGCTTGGTAGAATTGATACTGTATGATATTGTAGTATCAACTTTGTAGTGTCAGCTGGTAGTGTCGGTTTGGTAGAATCGACTTGATAGTGACAGCTTGGTATTATCAGTTTCATAGTATTGGCTTCTTAGTGTCGGTTCAGTAAAATCAACTTGATAGTACTGACTTGGTAGAATTGACTGGGTAGTTTCGCCTCGGTATTATCGGTGTGATAGTATCATTTTGATTACATCGGTTTGGTAGTATTACCTTGGTAGTATCGTCTTAGTATTATTGGCTTGCTAGTATTGGTTTGGTGGCATTGTGCAGTGACATCGGCTTAGTACCAATGTGTTGTGGTATCGTCAGGGTAGTATAGGCTTGTTGGCACTGTGCCATATCGGTATCACCCAAAGTCATGATGAGTTCCAGTTTCGAGTCTGGTTCCTCTTAAGGTTTCTTTCTCATGTCATCTCAGGGAGACTTTTTCTTGCCACGGTCACTGCTGGCTTGCTCATAAAGGATAAATGTATAAAGCTATAAACGAATACATTTCTTATGTCTTTAAAGGAATATAAATAATATTTATTTTTCTAAAGCTGCTTTGTAACAAAGTTCATTATTAAACGCGCTAAACAAATAAAACTGGATTAAATTGCGTGGTAGTTTTGGTTTGGTGGCATTGTGTGTTGGCACTAGCTTGAAAGTCCCTGTTGATCCCATCAGCTTGGCACTGGTATTGAATTAACGACATTTGCTTGGCAGCATTGGTCTCGTGGCATTGTTGTGGTGGTTTGGGTTTGGTCATATTGGCATTATCTTTGTGTCACCAGATTACAGTTGGCTTGGTAGTACTGGCTGGTGGCATCAGTGTGGTGACCTTTTGGAGTCTCTAGTTACAGTTCTGTCTTTGTTTTTTGCACTTCTGTTATTTTGTGTTGATTCAAATAAATAAAACGGATAATTATTACCAGTATATGCAGATGTTTATACACAAATAAAAATAAGTTTTTGATCATTTCAGCATGCAGATTATGCAACTCTAACCACCATGCTTAAGCTTGTCTTAGCTGCCAGCTACGTTGCTTCGTGTTATCTTCAGAGTAAAAAAAAAAGAAACAAAAGTTAACTTCAGACGCTGAACACAAATTACATTTGCGGCTAAGTGGAAAGCGATTACAGGAACATGAAAGCGATTTTTAAAAGGAACTTATATTGAGTTTTTGTTTTCCATTTAGACGAGGCCAAACTGCTCCTGGTTTATACGTGCATAATTGTGAACTGCTCGTTTTCTCATCCATTTGTTCAGCATGTGTGTGTTTAACACATTGCACAGATCGAGATGCTCTGATGTGGCCGTTTGTGATCCTGCGCCGCTGGTTCTAGTTGCCTCTCGCGGCATGTGAAAGTTGCAGCTTCAAAGTTAGCGAGTGTAAAACGAAAAGAGGACAGATGTGAGGACAAACCAACAAAATGTCCTTGCTTTCTGTCTCTCCAATTATTGGCTTTTTGAAAGTGAAATGTACTGAATTATTCATCCTTCTTTGTAATTTTTGGGTAATTTTTTTGTATTTTTTATAAATATTTTTGTATACTCTCTAAGGGCTTGTCAAGCGACAATAAATTGCTGTAATGAGTTAATGAAGACAATTGTGTATCATGTGCAGGAGCGTTTTCCCAAGAACTCTGGGAAAAGCATTCAAACTCTAGGTTTCATTTATACTTTTGGGTAAATTGTGTACTTCAGTAATTGTGTATTTACTCTCTAACCTTGAAGAATCACCGCAATTTGTATATTTGTCTATGAGTTACTGCATTTTTATATATAGTTTCCATTCATCCATCCGACTAGGAACCGCAGAGGCCAGTGGGGCCGTTGTATTTATTCCCAATTTGACGACCGTGGTAGGACCTCCGGTCACATTCACACACTATGGACAATTTTGGAACACCAATCAAACTAATCTGCATGTCTTTCTGGGAGGAAACCAGAGAACCCGAAGGAAACCCACCAAGCACAGGGAGAACATGCAAATGCGCAAATACGTGACCGCAAACGATGCTAAAACTTGCCACAGCTTGGCGCTATGTTACGTGCGGAAGTGATCAAGTTTAGTCCACAAGGTGGCGATATAATCTACTGAACCCTAAAACTAGCATTGCGTCCTTGGAGGAACATGTACTGCTGCACAAAACAGGAAAAAGAGAAAACAAAGATGACGGGATCTAGAGCTTCATTAAGCTGTTCAGCTGGAAGCTAACGAAAAGAGGAAGCGATCAGCTTTCTCGTGCTGTTTCATGTTATAGCGCCCCTAGTGGCAATCCTGAGAATTCAGCTTGATGATGTCATGTCATGATTTTTCAGGTGACACACTCTCATGTACACAGCTATGTGTGTAACCGGCCTTGTGTAGCTCGGAGCACCTACTTTCGTGAACTCAGTTTCAGTCCTTAGTATGTGAGTGTGTGTGTGTGTGTGTGTGTGTGTGTGTTTCTATGGTAGCCGAAGAGCCGCAGTGGCTGAGCTGCATTACTATATGATTTACTGCACACCACCCTCAGGAGGCGCTCTTTCACCACTTCGTCACCATGTTTAGCTCTCTTTGACTTTTATGGACATTTTTTAGACAGGACTAAACCAGTAAATGCCTTAAACACACTTGGCCATTTACACCTGATTGATATTTATCAGCTAACAACGCACACCGGCAGCACACAGCATGAGAGTGTAAAGAAAATAAGCGAAATATCACAGGCATATTACAGGATCTGACAAAAAATATATAAATGCCATAAACAGTGTGTACAATACCCAAACCACTTTACAGAATACATCTAATGAGACTGTGGTGTGAGAAATCTAGTGTTAAAATGTTAAAAGAGAGAAAAAAAAAACAGGAACATGATGCTCCAAAAAATGGAAACCTAACCTTCCGGTGAACTCCATTAATAGTACATTCCTCTATAAGGTCAGGTGTTAAAACTTTAAATAAATCTGTTTTGACATCAACAGAATAATAGATGAATTGATGATAAGGAGTACTGTCACATCAACTGGCACCTGAACCGTGTGTGCTTACAGAGAATGGCCAGTAGGGGCGCTGCACTCTAGGAAATAGCATTCAACTTTCACTTGCCTTGTGTTCTGTGTGTGTGTGTGTGTGTGTGTTTATAACCTGATCCATACATTCATCTAATTAAGAATGACTTCATTATTAATGTTTTTTTTTTCTGCTGCATTTTTAAAAAATAAATATATTTTAAAGAAATATACTCTGAACTCTGCATGTGTGTGTGTGTGTGTGTGTGTGTGTGTGTGTGTGTTTTGGTCTCTTATTGATTTCCTTTTTTTCATATTTATGAGGCGCTTTATTTGCACTTATCTTAGCCCGGGTTTTAAACACTTCCTGATCGACCCGTGCCTGCTCAATGCTCTTAAAGGTAGATGCAGTTTACGCAATATTTTAATAATGGATGATTCAGCTGGAAGATCGATCCTGTTCGAGTAAACAAGAATGTCTGAGCTGGCCGGTAAATATTCAGGCGCAAATTAAAGACAGTTCTGGATGCTTCGTGTTAGGGACTTGTGTTTATTTTAACCTTCAGGATGAACTTTGGGAGTTTATGTGGAGTTTGTTGCCATGGTTTGCACTAACGATGTCATTTCATCATCAAATTCTATCGGTGCATTATATTCCTTTTTCTTTTCATATTGTTTAATATTAGTAACTATCTTTATACCTGCAGATTGAAAGCTGTATAAACGCTCTATAACTACCTCATCACCTTTCTTTCAGTTTCACACGGTCCTGGATTTTTTAAGCTGATTTATTAACATTTTAAATGTTGCATGCTTTCATTGTATTACACGTTTGTCTTTCTAAGTACGTCAACTAGAAAAAATTCTAATGTCTGTGCTATCTTAAGTAATGGAGACAAATAATATCTTGTAGTTTCCAGAATTGTTGTCTAATACAGATATAAAAAGCCATCTCAAGTTAGCTTTAATTAAATATTTCATGCACTTTAGTTTACTGTGCAAAGAAACTGTATTTTATTTTTCAAAAAGTGCCAGTTCTAAATGCCAGTGTTTTCCCTGATTATATCTTAAAAAAAACTTTTTCTTTTGCCAATAAATTTTTTTAACCAAATTCTCATCATTTATTACAACATTTACAATGTTTATTACAGATTCATATACTGACAAAACCAATCAACAAAACCTAATGAGTGCAGTTTTAAATATTAAAATGTAGAAATGTTCATTCTCATGACCTTTGACCTCATCACTGAAAAGATTTTAGAAAAATAGATATAAATTTTTATTTTAGAATTATTTTGTTTGAAATTTAAAAATTGTGTGTTATTTGCATTTGTATTTAAAGTACCTCTTTGTAATGACTGAAATTGAATATGAAATATGAGGAAAAACTAACAATTAAGTAAACAAATATAAAAACACACAAGGGTAGAAAACCTAAATCTTAAGCATACGTATTTAAAAAAATAAATATTAATTATTTAAGTAACTCAATACAAGAAAACTTTTGATTAACTCCATTAGAATATGTTTAATTTATATTAAGCATATTTATCTCATGGTTTTTTCTTTACATTGTTTTCATCACATCATTAAACTGTTCGTATTTCTATTTACAACAAAAACAGCGTTGATTAATGAGAAGAAAGATAAAATCTCAGCATTATTATGAAAAAATCTCATAAAAAAGATTAAAAAGCATTAAGTGTTATTAAGTTAACTTTTTTAACAATTTTTAAAAAAAAATCTTTGCACAACTAAATGCAGGATTGGACTTGTAGCAGATTGAGTCTGATCTGACGACGGATCAGACAGGTTCTCCTGAGAGATGAAATACGTAGCGATCTGTGCATAATTTATGATTACAGTTATTCACATGCTTTTATCCAAAGTGAATTATACGCGAGCAGAAGAGCGTTCCGGCTCAGAGCTGGTCAAGGAGCGAAGGTGAGACAACAAAGAAACAAACAAATGAAAAAATGACAATGCACATTATTGCTTGTAGTAATAAATAAAATAAATAAATAAATTTACTTCTTGTTTTGGCTCCGTGTGCTGAAATAAAGGTTACGCTACTAACATATGTTAGTTTTATTTATGTTTTAGTTCAGATTTTCCTAATTGCTTGTATGTATTTTTATATATGGATTAAAAAATGGATAAAATGATATGTTTTTATAAATCTTTAATGCCAATCATATCACACACATATAGAGTATTATTTTACATTTAATAATAAACATCTATATATTTGCTGTGCTACAGAGATTATTTGTAATTTACTACAAATAATAAGACTTAATATTGCAATTTCAATATTGTAAAATAAATGAACAAATGAACAAATAAATAATTGCGCATCCTGAATGAGTCTGGAGGAGTCTGAGATTTAAAAAAAATATTAAAAAAATGATAAAATTATAAAAAAATAAGTAGATCACAAATATGGAGTTGTAAAGTGGTGCTTAGAAGGTGCCAAAAAAATGTAAAAAATTAAGAGGAAAAAAAATCAGTGACAGAAAAACTAAAATTTTGTAATAAAGCAAGCTAAATAAATAAATAAACCAGAATGTAAATAGTATAGATAGACACATTAATGAATAAATGAATATAAATAAACAAATGCAAACAAAAAAAGCAAATAAATACATAATGTAAAAGAAAAGAAGGAAAAAAAGATTTTTAAGTAAAACAGGAGAGATTAAAAAATGTAAATAAAATGTACAAGATTATAAATATTTTTTATCCATTTACTTTATTTGTTTTACTTTGTTTTTTATTTAATTTTATTTGAGAAAATTTTGGCATTAAACAAGACCCTAACTATGGCTCTCCTTTTCCATTACACACAGACACACAGACACACACACACAGACGCACGCATGCACATGCACACACACACGCGCACACACACACACACACACACACACACACACACACACACACACACTCCTCTCATCTCCCTACGGTTTGATGAATGATCTGCTGAAGCTGTTCCTGTTAATCATTAGGCCTCTCTAAAGGGACACAAAGGGGAAAGAGGAAAAGGAGGAAGCGCTACATGATGTCAGTCAGCTTTACAAAAAGCATCTAATAAACACTTGCAGGAAGACGAATAAACTTTCTCTCTCTCTTTTTTTGCAGATATTTGATAAAGTCTCTGGAGCTTACCTTCGTGTCCAGGATTTAAACTCCTGCAGTAAATCCAACATTCGGGGGGGAAAAAATCCAAAATCCTGCGTCCTGTGCTTGGTGTCTTAAAATCAAGTGAGTAAAGAGTGTATATGGGTGTGTGTGTGTGTGTGTGTATTAGTGTGTGTGAGTGTGTGTGTAAGCGCAGGCCCGAGTGTGTACACTGACGCCGCTGCAGTAGGAGAGTGCTACGCCGTCCTGCAGCGCGTCCTGCACCCAGCGAGTGCTCCATGCAGAAGTGCTGCAGCTGATTTTATTCCCGTTATCCATTCCTAAAAAATTCGTAGGATGTGGAATCTCATTAGGAGAAGAAGCAACATCAACACTTTTCCTGCCCTGTCCATAAGCAACGCTAAGCAACACACGCATCACTTAATAGATCATTAACCAGCAACGTGCTGCTGACACAGGGCTTTCTATTCCACATCTCCTCTCCTCTCTCCGCTACAGCCGGCGCAGGACAATACCACCGACCCGGGGCTAATGCGCTCCTTTATTACCGCATTATTACTATCGCATTTATTACTGCGTTATTGTGATTGCACTTATCATTGCGCTACTTTTATCGCACTGGTTACTGCTTTACTGTGATTGCATTCATTGTAGCATCAGTGTTATCGTATGTATTACTGCATCGGTGTAATTGCATTTAGTGCTGCTTTACTATCCCTGCATTTATTACTACATTTTTATTATTATTATCACTTTTATCACTGCAGCACTACTGCATATAATATTGGATTGTTATTGCCTTTACTACTACATCACTACTGCATTTATTCCTGCACTGTTATTACATTATACCGATCACATTGCTGCATTTATTACTGCATTATTACTGCATTATTACTGCATCACTATGAACCCCATTATTACTGGGTTTTTATTATTATTATTCCCGCTTCAATCACTGCGGCACTCAGCGCACTGCATGTAACACTTATTGCATTTATTACTGCACCACTACTGCATTTATTCCTGCACTGTGATTACAAATTACTGCTTTAATTTCTGCGTTATTATTGCATTCACTAATATGTCACTACTGTGAGTCTTCCTGAACTATTACCGCATTACTACAGTGTTCATTCCTGCACTGTTTTTATATCACACCAACAACATTACTGCGTTTATTACTGCGTTATTAAGGCATTATTCCTCCATCATCATTCCTGCACTTTTATCGCATCACTCCTACAGCACTTCTCAGTATATTACTGTGGTATTATCGCATTTATTCTTCCTTCACACGCTGTGTTTCTTCACTGTGTCAGGCTCAGGTGAGTAGATATGAACAAAGTTCTTCATTTGTAATAAATAGTTGACACAGTTTTGATAATCATCACTCCACATTAGTGATGAGCATCGTAACGATGGAGGCTTGTGCTGGAGATGATGCAACATTTTCATTCTCAGGGTTTGGAGTAAATTATGCTGTAATTTATGATGTTTGTGTTTTGCATTAAAAAATATTTTTACACTGTATATATTCTATACACATAGAGAGAGAGCGAGAGAGGGAGAGAGAGAGAGAGAGAGAGAAAACTACCAGCAGCAGCATATTCATCAGCTGATATTTACATTATAACTGTAATTATTTATCATCCTTTTTAGTGCACAGATGCGAAATGCAACATAACCACATTTCTGATTTAATAACACATTTCATTTTTAATTCCTCTTATATTTTAGCATTATTGCATAATGGGACCTAAAAAATCCTACATTTATACAGAGAGAGAGAGAGAGAGAGAGAGAGATGCCAAAAGTGTCCACATGGGGGCAGAGTGTGGCGAGTTTTCGCCTTTTTTCAGACCTCTAAAAGCTCCGATAATAAACAAGGCACACACACACACACACGTACACTCACGCACACACGCACACACAAACACGCACACATATCGTGCCATCATCATGAAACGGAGCTCATAGAGGTTTCAAACAAAGACAAAAACATGCAATAATAATATTAATACTAATAATAATAATAATAGCTAGGCACGTTTATTAATTGCTTTACTTAGGAATGTTACTATTAATATACATGGTGATATATATATATATATAAATAAAAAAATTTATTTATAAGAATCAATTAGAGAGTGATATTGTATAAAGGTATATATAAGTTCATACATTTTAGACAAGTTGTGTGTGTGTGTGTGTGTGTGTTGATTGGGATGACTACTTTGTTATTTATTGTGTTGTTTAATTAAATTTTAGGCTAGTTTTGCGCGCGCGCGCGCGCGCGTGTGTGTGTGTGTGTGTGTGTGTGCGTTGATTGGGTTGATGATTTCTTTATTTCATTTTTCTTTCTTTTGTTATTCTATTCAATTTTAGACTAGTTGTGTGTGTGTGTGTGTGTGTGTGTGTGTGTGTTGATAGGGATGATTAATTATTTAATTAATTCATTTTATTATCTTCAGGCATGAAAGAATAAAAAAAGAGTTGTCCCTCATTTAGAGGGAAAAAAAATTATATCCTTATTGTGCGCTTGTTTTATCGCGTTTTAGTGGAGAAATAAATAAATAAAGTAGGTAAATACGCATTTATTTAGAGTTAGATTTCAGTCTAATACCTATAGTGTGTTTAGAGAGACAGAGAGACAGAGAGACAGAGAGAGAGAGAGAGAGAGAGAAGCTCTGAAGCAGAGCACCGAGAACCGAAGAAGGGGGGGGGCAGTGGGCGGAGTTATGTAAATCTAGCGCTGTTCTGCGTCTCTGATAGGACTGGAGTGCGCTCTTGGGGACACACCTCCCGTGCTGACGTCACATCTCTCCGCGAGTATAAAAAGCCGGGCCAGGTTTCGGGCCGAACAAGAAGCGATCAGGAATAAAGGAGGAGCGAACGAGAGAGAGAGCGAGAGAGAGAGAGAGCGCGAGCGCCGTTACAAAGAACGCACGCGCGCGCACACACACGCGCACAGAAAAGCGCACGCGACAGCAGCGGGAGGAGGAGCGCTCGGGCTCATAAGCGGGCACGCGGAGGAGGAGCGGGTGCGCGCTCGGTCTGTCTCTCTGCGGTGCGGAGCTGGAACACAGAGCTGCGTCTGTCTCTGCTTTAATCCTTTATTCTTTTCTTTTTATTTTTTTTCCTCCTTTTTTCGGATTCACACCAGAGGGACTGGAGCCCTTTGTGTATTTCTTCTTCTTGTTTGTTTGTTTGTTGTTGTTGTTTTTTATTCCTATTTATGTTCCAAGTTCGGACCTGAGATTTGTGCACTGACTTTTTTTTCTTTTCTACCTCCGTTGTTTTTTTTTCTTCTCCTTTTTCTTTTTATGCAAGTCGTGCACCAACTCGTGCATTATTATTATTTTTCTTTAAAAAAAAAAAAAAGTTCCTTCGTGCTGTTTAATTTTTTTTTAATGATTATTTTTACTTTTTCCACGGTGTCGGTGTAAAAGTGGAGGACTTACCCAGAGTGTTGCATGCGATTTGAGTAGAAGGAGAAGGAGAGGTGCGTTTTTGCCACGCTTACGCAGAAGCGCACGCACAGCAGCGGAGACGCGATGAGCGCCGAGGTGCTGCCCACAAGCCCGCTCGGCCTGGTGGACTACGTCAACGACTTCGACCTGCTCAAGTTCGACGTGAAGAAAGAGGCGCTGCACGGGGCGGTGAACGGCGGGGCGCGCGCCTGCCCCTCTCGTGTGCAGCAGCCCCAGGGCTCGGTGTCGTCCACCCCTCTCAGCACGCCGTGCAGCTCGGTGCCCTCGTCGCCCAGCTTCAGCCCCACAGACGAGCACAAGAGCAACCTGGAGGAGCTCTACTGGATGCCCGGTGGCGGCTACCCGCAGCACGTCGACCCTCACGCGCTGGGCCTGACGCCGGAGGACGCCGTGGAGGCACTGATCGGGCATGCTCCACCGCCACATGTGCAGCAGCAACAACAGTTGCAGCAAGGGGGTGGTTTTGATGGTTACCGAGCTGCCATGCATCATCACCATCATCACCATCAACATCCTCACGCGCAGCACCATCCTCACGCGTACGCGACGCTTCAGCAGCACTCGGACGACCTGCACTCTCACACGCAGCAGCAGCAACAGCATTCTCATCAGCACCACAGCCAAGACCCGGACAGCCCGTCTCCCACCTCCCCTCAGCTCCATCACCACCGCCACCACGCGCAGCACGCCACCCATCACGACCATCACGCTCACCACCATCACCATCAGCAGCAGCATCATGGCAGCGGTAGCGGCGGCGCGCTGAGCCTCCTGGGCGTCGATGATCGCTTCTCAGATGATCAGCTCGTCTCCATGTCCGTACGCGAGCTCAACCGGCACCTGCGTGGCTTCTCCAAGGACGAGGTGGTGCGTCTGAAGCAGAAGAGGCGCACGCTCAAGAACCGTGGCTACGCGCAGTCCTGCCGCTTCAAGCGCGTCCAGCAGAAGCACGTCCTCGAGAGCGAGAAGACGCAGCTCCTCAACCAGGTGGAGCAGCTCAAGCAGGAGATCGGGCGCCTGGCACGAGAGCGGGATGCCTACAAACTCAAGTGCGAGAAGCTGACATCAGCGGCCGTGGGTTCCAGCGCCGGAGCGGGTGGGTTCCGCGAGGCGGGTTCCACCAGCGACAACCCTTCTTCACCAGAGTTCTTCATGTGAGTTCTTTTCCTGGGTTCCGTCACCGTCCTCTCCTGTGCCCAAGAGACTCCGATACTAATCGACATTATATCATGATTATCCTACTAATAACTTACAACAGCAGCTGTACTCTTCATATTAGAAAGAAAAATAACCCACAAACAATAATAATAACAGCAACAATAATAATAATATCAATAATAATAATAATGTTACTCTAATCATCTCCATCCATGAGCAAGTTTTTTAAAAATAAAACTCTTTTTTTATTTAGTTTCAAATCAGAATTACAGGTTAAGGTTTTTTATTGTTTTATTTTTAAGGTGTGGTTTTGTTTTTAAACCAGAATCATGCAAGTACAATGCAAGTTTGGATTTCTTTCTTTGGAAAAGTGGTTGCTTTTAGATAAACCATAAACAAACACACACTCACACCCTGATTTATTTTTTTCTTTCCTTTTGATAGCACAAAAAAAAAAATCATTATGATCACACCGTTGAATCGAGACACAGAATCGAGACGCGTGGCACGTTGCGTGCTTGTTCAGCGCTGTAAGTGATTTATTTCTTAACGTCTCTTTGATTTTTAGAGCGTTAGCATCCTGCTCAGTCGTTCAGGACGGAAAAAAAAGACTTAATACTGATGCTAAGAAGAGAGAGAGACAGAGCGAGAGATAGAAAGGAAGAAAGAGAAAGAGAGAGATAGAGGACCTTTGGACTTTGTTTTTTTCTTTGGACTTCTCCCTCTTGGGTCCAATATGTCCTTGTTTTTTTTGTCTTCAGAACAAGACAGTATGCAAAACTTTTATGCAACGTCTCATCAGTTTATTGCCTGCTTGGTTAAATAAAAGTAAAGAAAAAAAACACAAGATGAATATACTGCATTAAAATATTAATCCTGCATGCTGGACATGTACGGTAATAATTTCTATTTTGTACTTCCTTGTTTATTTTTTCTTCTTCGTGTATCTTAAATAGCATGTTGTTGTTGTTCTCTCTCTTTATTTGTTTGTTTGTTTTTTTTCTCGTTTCTTCCCATCAATGATGTTTTTTTTTCTGGGACTTCAGACATGAACCAGTGGCCACATCACCAGTTACCACGGTCGTTTGTTTGTTTGTTTGTTAATTTGTTAGTTCGGCGGCTTGTAAATACATGCAACAGCAAAAAAAAAAAATCAAGATTAGCTAAATAAAAAATAAGTTCAGTGCAGCTTTTTGGATTTTAAGATTTATTTTTAAAGATTTAAAAGCCTTTTTTTTTGCAGTTGCATGAAAAGTCAGCCGAGTTTGTATATCGAGTGCACTTTTTTTCTTTTTCCTTTTTTTTTATTATTATTAGTTTTTTTGCAGACCGTCCTCAAGGAAGACATAACAAAGGGACACTCTGTGTTCAACTTGATACACTTTGCATTTGCATCGCAAGGTCATGCAATAAGAAAGAGAAAACAAAATGCACGTTTTTACAAACTCTCTCTCACACACACACACACACACACACACACATGCAAAACCAGGATGAAATTCCTTGAGGAGCGGTTTTCTCGCTCTGCAGACGCCGGGAGTCAAGCGTTGCTCGTGTTTCCTTTCTCATCTCGACTCGTAGCAGGAAGCGTGCAGTTTTGTTACGTTGCATAATCGATATCTCTTCTATAATACGAGCAAATATTTACGAGTCTCATCACTTTCTACTCAAGTTGAATTTTTTTATGGTTATTATTACTTTCCTGTCAGTTTCATGAGCTGAAAATTTCCAGAAATGAAAATGAAATCAAAGCGATTATGATTCTAACAATTTCTAAAATCAGGGTTTTGAATTAATTTTTATTTGTTTGTTTTTCAAACTATAATTTTCACTTTCTTGTACCGAGTTTGAGCGATCAATGTTCGAGCGATCAATTGTTTAATGTTTTCCTGTAATTTTTTTTCTTCTGCCGGTCAGTTAAAAAAAATTTAAAAAAGGATTCAGGTTTTGCAAAATAAAAAAAAAATCTCCAAATGAAAATGTTCTTTATTCATGTTATTATTATTTGTATTTTTTTGTATTATTATTATTATTATTTCTTTTCTCTCTGTTTTCTGAGATTCTGGTTCTGCTGGCCAGATGCATTATAGTTATAGTTATGGTTTATTTTTTAATGATTAAATTAACAGAACTTGTCAGATCATATTGAATAAGCGCATGGTGCTTGCATTTAAGAACTGTTGTTAAGAAAAAGAAGAAACAAAAAAAAAGAGTCATGCATTTAATCTTGTTTTTTATTTAGTTACTGATTCAACTGTGTTGAAATCAAATCTGAAACTGCAGCAGCGGGTTGTTGTTTTTGTTGGTTCATTTCCTGTCTTAATGCAAGAGGATCAATTTTCAATCCTGTTTATATATAAAATAAATGAGAGAGAGAGAGCGAATTGTTAAATTTGAACTTCCATTCAGGCTGGTTTCTGTTTCATCTTATTAGTTTTTTTTTTTTTTGGGTTGTCGTTTTATGGAAGAAAATGGTTTCCTATTTTGCTTATTAAAGTCATTGAAATGGCCATTGTTTTCTTCTGGTTGTTCTTTCAATTATTTTTTTTTTCTGTGAAAGAATTATAAATCATCCAACAATTAAATTATTAAAAGGAAAAAACAGTCACATGCAGAGAGAGAGAGAGAGAGAGGAACTTAGTGGAAAAGCAGAAACCCAAAAAACAGCACTTACTTTTATGAATAATATAAATGATTAGTAATAATTAATTAGGACTAAAACCTTAAAAAGTGAACGTGTGTGTGTGTGTGTGTGTGAGAGAGAGAGAGAGAGAGAGAGGTGGAGATTCTCCTCCAACACCAGGAAAAATAACACACAATAGTGTGTGTGTATGTGTGTGTCTTGTTGACGTCCCCACAAGGATAGGAATATCTGACAGAAGTGAATTCTTTAATTTTTATATATAAAAAAAAAAACAGTACGGACACTCTCTTTGCTACTGAAGTCAGGATCAGAGATTAGATCTTGAAGAGGATAATAAGACAGACGTGTGTGTGTGTGTGTGTGTGTGTGTGTGTGTGAGTGAGTGAGAGAGAGAGACGAGGCCTTCTTGGTTTTGTCCTGACCTGCCCTTTGCGCGCTGACTTGTGCACAAATCCAGCGAAGCGCGTGTGTTCAGTAAAAGGAGATCTTTGACCTCTGCAGCAGTGCGAGGCTCCGCTGTGGGAATGCTGTGATTAACCCTTTCATTACACACACACACACACACACACACACACACACACACACACACATGTTTCAGGACCGCTTAGAACAGTGAATTAATCAGCTGTTTAACTTGCAGATCAGTACGCTGTGTTTCACTCACACTCTGAGAGCTCTGTTTATTCAAAAATCATTATCATCATCATAAGGAATAATACACACTGTGTGTGTGTGTGTGTGTGTGAATGTGTGTGTGTGCGTGTGTGTGTGTGCAGGTGTGTGCGTGCATTTGTGAGTGTGTGTGTGTGTGTGTGTGTGCGTGTGTGTGTGCGTGCGTGCATGTGTGTGTGCAAATGTGTGTGTGTGTGTGTGTGTGTATGGTGTTAGTGTAGTATAACACGCAACTTCATCTCTGACTGTTACAAAGATCTGACACTGGAGACTCCTTCCATAAGCCCCGCCCTTAGTGTGTGCTGTGTCGGCCCTGTGAACGAGCCGTTACTATAGAAACAATAACGCAACAATTCAATTCAAAGACTTATCAACAATTACTTTTTTTTCTTTCTTTCTTTCTTTCTTTCTTTCACTTTTCACCTTCTTTCTTTTTACTGTCTCTCCTCTTTCTCTTTCTTTTTTCTTTCCTTCTTTCTTTCTCTTTCCATTGACTCTCTTTTCATCTTCTTTCTTTCTTTCCATTATCTTTTCACCTTCTCACTCTTTTTTACTTTCTTTATCTTTCTTTCTTTCCTACTTTCTGTATTTCTTTTTCAGCCTATTTTCCCTTTTTTGCTTTTTATTTTCTCTAATTTTTCTTTCCTTTTTCCATCTTCACACATATCACCTTCTCTCTTTGTACTTTCTTTCTTCCTTCTTTTTTTCCTTCTTTCTTCCTTTCTCTTTCCAACTTCTCTCTTTATCTTCTCGCTTCTTTCTTTCTTTTCGTCTCCTTTTGCCTTCTTTCTTTTTATTTTCACTCAGTTTTTTCTTTCTTTCTTTCTGTCCTCTTTCATCTTCTCTCTTTTTCTTTCTTTCTTTTCACCCTCATTTCCTTTTCTTATTTCTTTGTTTTTTACTTTTTCTTCCCTGTCTTTCTTCTGTGCCCTGTCTCCCTGTTTTTTCCTTTCATCCTATTTTCTTTCTTTCTTTCTTTCTTTCTTTCTTTCTTATTTCTTTCCTTCTTTCTTCCTTTCTCTTTCCAACTTCTATCTTTTCATCTCCTTGTGTCTTTCTTTCTTTCTTTCTTTCTTTTTTTCTTTCTTTTCGTTCCGTTTTGCCTTCTTTCTTTTTATTCTTGCTCATTTTTTTTCTCTTTCTTTTTTCTGTTCTCTCTTTTTCTCTGGAAGTGCTGAAATGTTCTTACTGTCACTATTAAACGCAGCTCTGATTTTTACTGGACATTTTTTACAGTGCAACTTCCCCAGGTGTTTAAGTGATCTCCCATCACACTGACTCAGGATGAAGTTGAGGATTCAGTTCAGAAGGAGGATTTCAGCTCCATAGCCAGTTCCAGTTGTTTCAGATTTATCTCACTAGTTGTTTTTGCTTGATTTAGGACAAGAATTGAAAAAACATGACTACAGATGAGACAGGTATCCTGAACCCAGGGTGAGAGTCTGTTGTGTTTTTTTATGCCCATGTCCCTCTTCATCCAACATGGCCCCAGAGAGAGAGAGAGAGAGAGAGAGAGAGAGAAAGGAAGAAAAAGAAAGAGAGAGAGAAGGACTGACAAACTCAGAGAGAAAGAAAGTGACAGAGAGAGAGAGAGAGTGACAGAGAGAGAGAGAGAGTGACAGAGAGAGGTAGAAAGAGACACAAAAAGAGAGATAGATAGGGAGAGAGTGAGAGACAGAGAGACACAGAAAAAAGCTGCATGGGGAGAGTCAGAGAGACAGAGACAAAAAGAGAGTGAGAGAGAGAGAGAGAGAGAGATCCAGTGTGTTCTCGTTGGTGTTCAGTTTCAGGTGTTAGAATATTATCTGCTGTGTGTCTGCACATTCTCAAGGGCAGACCGGCGATCACACCCCATACACCAGCCGTGCGCATTACACTTTCACTGCGTTACACACACACACACACACACACACACACGCACACACACACACACAATGCCGCAGCCAGTCAATGCTGATCCCTGTTTAACTCTCAAATACTAACTGACTTTTTAAATTTTGAATTCCAACTGTCACTTCATGATGTCACTACAGCCGACCAATCAGAAGCAGCGATTCAACTCTCTCTCTCTCTCTCTCTCTCTCTCTCTCTCTCTCTCACACACACACACACACACTGGGATGAGAGACACTCCTTCCTCTCATCTCTTTTCCTTTTTTAATTACATTTTTATATTTCATATATGTATTTGCTTTTTTCATTCGTTCTTCTCACTTTGTTTTTCTACCTAACTTCTGCCTTTTATCTTTCTTTCTTGCTCTTCCTTCATGTTCTTTCTATCATTTATTTGCTTCTCTCTCTCTCTCTCTCCTTCTTCTTCTTCTTCCTTATTACTTTAGATTATTCCATGTACTGTTTATAAAAAGTAAATGTCTGTGACTGTAAGCCTAGTAGTTAAGGTGTGTGTGTGTGTGTGTGTGTGTGTGTGTGTGTGTGTGTGTGTGTGTGTGAGAGAGAGAGAGAGAGAGAGAGAGAGAGGGAGGGAGGGAGAGAGAGAGAGAGAGCTTGAATTTTCTTTTTCCAGCACCTCCATATGGAGAGCCTTCGAGGGAAAAATGATTCCTAATAAGGTTGTAACGAGAGGCGATTTCTCCCCAAGTCACTGTAGCTGCCAGGAAAAGTTTCCTTTCCATTCTCTTTCCTTTAAGTATGAGATCCAGAAAGAAAGACAAAAAAGTCCAATCCAGGCAATGGTGAGAGAAAGCAAACCAAAAAATGACTGTAAAAAAAGTTCTGATGGACTGCAGTAGACTTAAACCATAACAATCCCACATTACACACTGTCAGATGTGACCGTTGGCTTCCTCCTCTGCCTTTAAACGAATGCGCAGAATCGCACTCCTGATTTATGTAAGTGTTGCAGACCCCACATTGGGGTGGGTTTTTTTTTTTTCTGAGTCTAGGCAGCTGGACTCATGTGTCACAGAATGAATGATGCTAATGCTGTAACCTCTCTCTCTCTCTCTCTCTCTCTCTCTCCTTTTTTAGGTTTTGTATGTGATGGTGTTACAGAAGGTTGCTGTTGAATCATGGCTCAAGTGCTACATATGGACACCAGCTTTCCAGGTTGGTTATTATTGCATTAGGCATGTTAGCGTTGCACCATGAATGGCCAGTGGTGCAAACACAAAATATTAAAGTGCTAAATACTGATAAAACCCAAAAAATATATATAAAAAAATAAAATAAAATTATAT
>JAOVVA010000019.1:942001-954361 GCA_028565275.1 Leiocassis micropogon
CCCCCCCCCCCCCCCCGCCCCCCCACACACCCCTCGCCCAAACTTTTTTACCCACAAACCACCTACTTTCTCGAGGTTTGAAGGCTGTGAAGAGTATGTATGTGTGTGTGTGTGTGTGTGTGTGTGTGTGTGTGTGTGTGTGTAGTGGATGGTGACCTGCCCACACACAGAAACCCACATGGCAATAGAAAGACCACATTTTTGTAAACACACACACACACACACACACAAGACTACAATCCAAATGATGTCATCGTAATTGTTGTCTCCTGTTGCGTTAAGAGTCTAGACCAGGTGACTCCTTTGTGTGTGAGTGTGTGTGTGTGTTTAAAAACAAAAAGGAAATCATGTCCAGGCCAGGAAAAATAAGAAAATATATGCAAATTGATTTGCATAATAGCACTAGAGTACACGAGACTACACACACACACACACACACAGCTATGATTTACACACCTGTACACAAATCATTCTGTTTAATTATTTAGTCAATTAAATATTCATTATTTATTTATTTTTATTTTCTTGCTATATCTGGTGTTTGAACTCATTTTGATAAAGAACAAGAACTAATTTAACTGTTTGTTTATTTATTTGTTTAATTACGTACATATTCATTTCATCTTTTTAGTTTTTTATTGCTTTTGACAGCTTATTTATTTATTCATTTATTTCATCTGTCCTTCATTCATTTAATTTATCAGTTTAGATAATGCATTTTTTACCAATAAAGAGAAAAAATAATAAATATGAATTATTATTATTATTATTATTATTATTATTATTATTAATAATAATAATAATAATAATAATGTTTTTCGTCTTCATTTAAATAATCAAGTAAATGAAAAATAAAAATCTAATTAATAATCACTTATTTATCATTGCATTTTCCAAAACAAACAAATAAAAATAACAACAAAGTAACCCCAAACCACGTGATTTAATGCCTTCTAGTCTGCTGAAAGTAAAGTAGAGGCTTTTGGCCGTAATCCTAAAAGGGCGAGGGGTGAAGCCTACCACAGGGCTGTTCCACCTCACAGGGCTGGGGCTTTACTCAGGACTCAGGAATCACAGCAAACTCCAAACACCAATCTGTTATTCATCTGAAGATGAAGAATTTCACTTTCCAGCCCTGAAACGAGCCAAAGCACAAACCCAAGTCGGCACAGGAACAGGGTGTGGAGATTAGTGCTGTGGGCGCGGTCAGAGAGCAGCCCTGTAGACTGACCCCCTGAGGACAGGAGAGGTTTAGAGATTTAAAGCAGTTTTATAAGGAATAGTTGAATTAAATGAATAAAAGTAATATATTATATACAGTGTACGTATAACCTCACCTCAGCGCGTCTCTCCACAGGGCTCCATAGACCCTCACAGCGCCCCCTAGGGCTCAGTTTGAGTAATCATCACTATCTCCAGCCTTAGAGTTCCATATCATCAGCCTATAAGTATCCCATCACTCCAAAGCTAGCGACGTCAGAGGTTGTCACGGTCTCGGCAAGCAGCGACTCTGATCTGTAGCAGAAAAACATGAAAGTGGGAAAGACGAGAAAAGATCTGACGTGATTTAACTTTTGCAGTTTCAACAGGGGTGTGCAAACTTTTTAACTGTGATAGATTTATTTTTGCTTGTACTCGTACACCGTGTGAATCTATCCATCCATCCATCCATCCATCCCAGCTGCCCCTGATCAGGAGTGTCTGGATAGGGGATGATGGACTTCCTGTCCTCTTGTCAATCAAACTGACTCTAACCAATCAGAGACGTCCGCTAGCTCACCCGTACACATAACAGCTAGAGACTCCTTGGTTTGAGGGAATAAATAAACTAAAATAAATCCTGAACAAATGCATGTCTGGGCAAGCATTAGATTATTACACACACACACACACGCACACACACACAAGCACGCACACACACACACTGTAAATGTTGTTACGCCTGAAAGGCTGAAAGTTCATGGTTCATAAACAGTAATAATTACTGGAAGCTGCGGCTCTGCCACCCTCCCTATCTTAAACAAGTGTGTGTGTGTGTGTGTGTGTGTGTGTGTGTAAATCCAAGGCTCTTTGCTGTCTCATCTATGTATGATTATTTAACAGCAGGTAAACACACACATGCACAGATTACAGTAATAAAGCTTTCAGATTTTCACATATAGGTGATGTGGCGAGGTGTAAGAGGAATAAAACAACAACACAAGCATGTGTGTGTAGGTGTGTGTGTGTGTGTGCGTGAGTGAGTGTCTGTGCGTTCATACATGAAGGACACCATTATTATGCTTAAACTGGAGTTAGTCTATCTCTCTTACACACACACACACACACACACACACACACACTCCAGACAGGTTAATTATTTGTTTGGAGTTAAATGAGAGTTTGACAGTGTGTGTCCCTTCGTCAGCAGTGTTGTGACGTCATAGGTCGCCCCTTTCATCACCACACACACACACACACACACACACACACACACACATGCAAACGCAATAAAATCCTTATGTTGACAGCGAACAACAGGTTGCTGTGTCTCTCAGGCTCTCTCTCACACACACACACACAGTGAAAGTGTGTGTCGTTCTCTCTTTACTCTCACACGACTCTCGCACAGACAGGTGAGAGCTGCCTGTTGACCTTTGACCTACAGAATGTCAGCTGGGTGGGTGAGCCTAGGGTCATGACTATCACTCACTCACACACACACACACGCACACACACACACACACACACACACACACACAAACTAGCAAATATATCTTCACTATCACGTTAAACTAGGGGCGGAGCTTAACTGAAGTCAATCATGTGACATGTTAAAGACAAACGCTTGCATGTTAGCTTCTCGCCAGGTTGCTCATATTATCAGAACATAATCATACATCAAAATATATTTACTCCACCCCGTCAACACACACACACACACACACACACACAAATGTGTGTTTGGGAAGGGTAAAAAAAACAAAACAAAACAAAAAAAACAATAATACCATAACTATTTTTCAGTTAGTTATTAGCTATAATTGAAACTTCTCAGTAGACTCTAATATAACTAATTTTGATAATAATAAGTTTGATTGCTAGCATTTCTTGCTAAATATGAAAAAGCCACAAATAGCTAATGTTAATTAATGTTCGCTAGGTTCTGCTAGTGCAATTAGCTCATATCAAGAACATTTATGCTATGACATTTGTACTGATGTGCACTTTAAAAACACATTATGAAGATATTATGTTAAATATATACTATGTTATAGTTTTTAAAATTATGTTTAAAATAAACATAATTTTTGTGTACGCTAATAGCTAAAAGTCAGCCGAGCTAGGAATAGCTAGGAAGTCATTTTGGTTCAAGCTAAGTAGCTAACTATTATATCAGTGAACCAGCTAAGTTATTAAAAAGCTTAGCTTGCTAGTTAGCTAACAAGTCTTGGTTACAGTATATTGCTTTAATGTTACGCTTTCCTAGAAAAAAGATCTGGAAACTAGCTAGATAATGCTAGAGCTTAGGATCACATTCCAGCTAACGTGTCCTCCGTGTTGGAATCGTTCACCATTTAGTTTTAGTGGATTGTAAATCAAATTCTTAATCGATTCGTCAGTCAGATTATAAACAAGTAGGCGTCAGGTTGCTAGGCTAGTCAGTTAGTGCGCTAATCGCTATTTGTTTTCAAAAGTGATCTATTATATAAAATCCATTCCTCGTAGCTTCAAGATGTCTAGCGTGTCTCGGCTGACGGCGCGCTCCTGAAGCGAGGCGGATCTTTGTGTAAATATTCTTCCCCGCTGAATGTTTATTTTATTTCTTTCTCCCCAAAGCAACCAGAGTGCCATGTCATTAATTACACCTATTTTAAAACCAAAATGGTTTCATGTGCTCAGGCTGAGTCGATGCCAACACACACAGACTTCTACCTCCACATGCAGTTGACTTTAACAAGGCCGCCTCATTCCACCCGCCCCCCTTCTCTGTGCCCCCGTAACGTCCTCTGCTTCCCCCGGACTCGAACCGCCAAACATCCATCAAACAGCTCCACACGGAACACGGCTCGCAGGTGCAGCTCGGAGCCTGAGCGATCCATAAGGACACGTCACGCTTGACGTGGAAAGCCTTCTGAATTCAGAGCTTAAGGATCGTCCAGATCTTCAGCAGATTATCATCGGAGCTCCTGTGAGCATCTCCATCTCTCACTGCACCTCTGAACTAGAACTGACCTCACGGATAAAGCTGCACTTTCTCAACACCGAACTTTATACCAGGAAGGAGTGAGTGAGCAGACCTCAGAGCTCCAGGAACAAAAGCAGGCCAGGTTTATGGAAAAATTCAGTATTGTTGAACGTCGTAAAACGTGACTAAGAAGATACGGTACAGTTATTAATAAAACACTCAGTTAGAGGAAAATATTCTGTTATGGAGTGGTGTGATGAAGTGAGTTACAGAACAGTGACAAGTCTAAAGTGCTTTACTCCTGTAAGGCAAAAATTTATCGCCAATTTAGTCCTGCTGCTTCCACAATTCCACATGACCTCATCTCAACTCCAACATCCACCCTCGGGACAACACTGTTTTTGAAAGTCGGAATGACGTTGAGATAAAGCACAATAAACAACCCAATTGCAGCGTTACAAATACAACCCCAAAAACAACAAAACCTTTATTCTGAGCATTGAGGTTGATTAACATCCAGTTGCACAACGTCCTCCACATCCATGCTCCCTTAAGGTTCCAGTCGGGATTAGGATGGACACAAGAGTTTCCCATACAGTACACGGCATGTGTATCTCATCTCGTCACGCATCTCTCAGTGTTCGAATGTTTCCTCTCTCTTTCATTTGCTTTCAGAAATATTACTGTGAAGTGCGTCTTACCGCGTATCTCAGCGCTCCACTTTCACAGAATGAATCAAAGCCTGAAAGGATCGTGATGAACCATCAAGTTTGTGGAAGACATATGATTGGAAAAAAATCTATTACAATTTTCAATTGAATTAAATTTTATTGAGCAATGGTCATTGTTATGAGGAAATTTTACAGAATAAAAAAAATATGGCAATTAGTATGAGAAAATATGTATAAATCAAAATGATCAGATTAACCCTGAGGCCGAGGGTGACAGTGGCAAGCAAAGACTTCCTGAGATGGCAATAGGAAGGAAACATTATTCATAATATAGCATCATGTATCATGGTGAACTGGTATATCTGAAAAACAATTTTGAATGGAGATCACTTAAAATCTTAAGTGAAAAAATAAAAAATAAACAGTAAAAAACAGAGCTATGTTTAATAGTGAAAGTACTCCAGGACTCAGAGTGTGAAAGAGTGGTTCTGGGAGCATGAGGAATCATTTTCACACATGACCTGGACACCACATCGTGTGCTATAATCAAAGCTAATGGTGACAGAATTAAATCTTAGAGCGTTTGACTTTCCTGGCCTGGCGCTGCGTATGAAGTTATACTTTAAACACAAAATAATAAAAATCTTGTATCTATCTACAGTCTAACAATCTAGATTATGTTTAGGCCAATGTGTATGAGACATGTGAATAAAGTATAAAGACTAAAATAGGTCAGAATTTGATAACAATGCTAACGCTACTGCCTGTGCCTTGGGTCGCACCGACATGCTTTCTAGCAAATAATCCCAAGCTGGTCACTCGTCCAAACTCGCGAAGCTAACTCTGTGAGAAAGACCCATGAGGAAACGGGAATCTGTCACAACTTCCTGCTCTTATCTTCAGCAACCCGCTGCTTTCGGTGCTTTGTCTCTCCACGCTAATAGAGTTTGATTGACAACTGGTGGATGTCAGGTCAGGTGATGAGATGAGCCGTGTTCCTGATCAGCGTAAAAACAAAATAACTTCAGGATGTGTCTCCCCTCAGGACCAGGCTAAAGCAACACCACTGCGGGAATTTCTGTCCGTGTGTGTATGTGTGTGTGTGTGTGTGTGTGTGTGTGTCTGTGTGTGTTTTACCGACCACCTGGAAGTCCAGGAAAAGGGCGATGAGCAGCCACCCTGCATTTCCTGTTCCTCTTTACAGCTGCTTCCACACAGCCTGTAGCTCCGTGTCCAGATAACTAAACACGTTCCTTTTCTTAATCCCTCGCTCCCATATCCAAGGAGATTTAATACGTTTAACATAGTCTTACAATATATATATATATCTGTGATTTCATAAGAAAAAGATGGTTCAGGGAGAACATATACAACTATAAAGAGGGATTAACAGAAAACATACACACACACACACACGCACACACAAGCACGAATGCATTAAAACACAAATGCATTAACAGAGGAACAAAAAGCAAGCGCACTACACCAGAGTGTCTTATAAAGCAGTAATATGTTTTAATCTTACTTAAAAGCTTTTATTTGCATAAATCTGTTTTGTATCTAATATAATGTAGAAAGAAATACAATTAAAAGTGAAAGCAAATGAATGGAGAAAAAGAAAAATCTGTTTTTAGAATAATATGGTCCAGAGATTGTGAGCTCAGGAAGATAAAACTGTCCATACTGTCAGGGTGGGAGGGGCATACTGTCTGTCACTTGTCAATCACAGTGACACTGTGCCAATCACAGGCATCTTTGAGCTCAGGTATGAATAAGAAGACAGATAGAGCTTTCATCTGAGTGAGTTGGGCCTTGTTCAGACTGCACACAAATCCGATATCTGAAAGTCCACAATGTTACCTGAAAGCAATCAGATCGGATTTGGCTCTGTTCAGACTGGCAGCCCAAATTGGACATGTTGAAAATGAAAAATCGAGAATGAATGTACAGATGTATGAGGAAATCATATATCATGATGCATGCCAGCCTCTCAAGGTCAACCACCAGGTCGACAACATGTCCAATTTGGGCTGCCAGTCTGAAGGGTATCAGATCAGATTTGGCTCTGTTCAGACTGAATTGCCCAAATTGGACATGTTGTCGACCTGGTGTTCAACCTTGAGATGCAGTCCGAATCTGGTTACATAACACCTCTGGATGTGGTTCAGACTGGCTTTGCAGAAATCAGATTCAATGTGTTTTTTTATTATTTTTTTTTTACTATTCAGACTGCAGAAAAAAAAGTATAAGATTCCAATCCAGATATGCCCAAAATCAGATTTGTGCTGGCAGTCTGAACAAGGCCAAAAGGACAGCTGGTTTCATGCGTCTCAGGGGAAGCAGGGGTTAGTTTTCACTCCCCCTGGAACACCAGTGTCACATCACTGTCCACGGTCAAGCCAGATTTACATTTACCCCTGCTCCAAAATCCAGACCTTCAGGCTCCACTAAGCTTTACAGTTGAGCACAAGGACAAAAACCTTCTGGAGGAACATTTTGACCAGAGGTATGTTTGGAGTAAAGATAAGGCATTCAACCCTAAGAGCATCACACTCATAAACAGTTTTGCTGCTGGTGGAACTGGTCCACTGCACAAAGTGAATGGAATCAAGAAGACGAAGGAGAACCTCGGAGATCAGAACCATGAATCATCAGCAACTTGGAGTGTTCCAACAGGACAATGACCCCAAAGACACATCAAAGTTGGATGTGGAATGGATAAAAAAAGGATAGTTTTAAGCTTATGGTGTCAGGATGTTCATGTTAATGATGAGTGTATGTACCATCTTAACCACAACTGTATCTGTCTGTATATTTATCTGTTTATCCATCTATCTATCTATATCAGGGCAGTGGTGGCAACGGCTAAGGCTGAGTTACAAACAGAAGGTCGTGGGGATTAAAGCCCCAGTACCACTACTGTATGTTGCCTCTTGAACAATGCCCTTACCCCATTCAGCTCCAGGGGTGGGATATCATGGCTGACCCTGCTCTCTGACCCCAGCTTCCTAACAAGCTGGGACACAAAGAAAATGATTTCACTCTGCAGTGATGTATATGTGACGACATAAAGGCTTCTTCTATCAATCTATCTATCTGTAAAATCTGAATTAAAGTTCGCTGTTCGTTCATTATTCATCTAGTAATATTGTATTTTCTCTCCTTGCTGCTCTGAATGTATTATAGTCATATTAAAGTAAAAAAAAGAGTTTTTAAAATGACCTCAAAAATCTTTTAAAATCCTGTAAAACGTTCAGAGAATTACTTTGAAGAACTCATAATTATCCCAGTCTCATCCCAAACTCAGAAACAATTTAAACTCAAACAAATTATGGACCAATTTAACTTTTGCAAGCCCGTATTACAGCGTGTGCAAATGAAGGTGTTGAAAGTGAACTCAGTCCTGATTCATACTCGCATGAGTAATGATGTGGGTAAAGTACGTACATGAAACCACAGGGTTGAGAAACTCGTCTGGAAGCGTCTTTCTCATGATTGCTGAAGTAAGTAAAGGTCTTTGCACCACATCACACTGTGTTTATGAGAAGTGACACAAGGAGCGTTGGACCAAACTCTTTATGATTTATTTGGGAATATATTTATATTCAGGAAGGAAAAAAACTGGGACCAAATTCTTTTATATAAATTCATGCATTAGGCTTTAATTAGATCTATTAATAGAAAATTGTATATGTTGTTATAATTCTATCTATCTACCAAAAAAAATGTAGTGTTTGATAGTTATATGAAAAATATTTAAATTGTACTTATTATAGAACTGTGTAAAATTATCCCCAAATTTCAAATCCCATCCTGGTATCAGCAAAAACAAAAAAGTTTTGTTTTAGAAAATAAGGAAATTCTTGAAACTTTCGAAGTACTTCTTTTTCTAGGAAGTTTAAGTTTCCAGCTTTACATCAAGTAAATGATTAATGTTAAATGGCTAATATAGCTATAGCTAATAAAATCAGCAAATAATCACAAGTTTGGAGTAGTTACTTAAATGCATGTGTAAATCAAATGAGGTACATACTGTATAATGTAGGATAGTAGCTCAGTGTGTTAAGACGCTGGGTTACTGATCAGAAGGTTGGAATTTCAAGGCCCAGCTTCACCACTCTGCATCTGTTGGGCCCTTAACCCTGTATGCTCCAGGGGAGCTGTATCATGGCTGACCCCATGGCTCCTGACCCCAGACTGGGATATAACCTGTATACGAGCACACTGGAATATGCAGAGGATAGAGAATTTTACTGTAACGTATTTGTGACAAATACTCCTTCTTATCCAGCCCACCCAACCCCAGAGGGTGCCAATACTTATGTATAGGGCTACATAATAGCTGCAAAAGGTGTCGAAGGAAGCTGGACAAAACCAGAAATTTGCACTTTATGGGGGAACTGAGGAGCATGCTTCCCTTTTGGATTGTGTAACATGAACGTGATCTCCACAAGTGTCGAGCGTAAGATGGCCGATATTGTGAAAGTCTTTTTCAACTTCTTCCTTCTTTTAGGGAGAAACATGTGACTGATCTGCGTATGTCAGGTCTCTCTCTCTCTCTCTATTTCTCTCTCTCTTTCTTTCTCTCTTTCTCTCTCTCGCTCCTTCTTTCTCTTATTCTTTACCTATCTTTGTGTAGGTGTGTGTGGTTGGGGGTGACGTGCCACAGGGGTGAACAGAGACAGCAGTTACAGCGAACTGCACAGTTCAGAGACAGAAGAGACACAAAACAACAACAACAACTGCATCAGCTCCACTTCTCCATTTCCTTCATCAAGAACAAAAGAGAGAGAGAAAGGTTACTAAAGGATAGAATAAATCACACACTTTTGACCAACAAGACATAGTAACCAAATAGGGTTGCCAGGTCTCAGATAAATTTGACCTCAAAAGACCAAAAATATAAAAAAATAAAAAAAACAGAAGAGATGCATTTTATGTCTGTTTCTTATAAGTTTTCTGTCATGCACACACATTTCTTATTTTTTCCCGTGTTTGACAAGTGCTTTAATCATCACCTGGTACAGACATCATCCACTCTGAAACCCAAGAAGGTCTGAATAAAAAGCCAGCCAGTCCAGTTCAATGAAAACTACGACAAAGGTTTATCGTTGTTTTTCAGTCCAAATGATTATTTTGTATATTTCTGCATATTTCCTTGTGTTTACCTCGTGTAATATGTTCAAGAAAAATTGTGTTTATTTGTCAATCCATCATGGTGTGTATTTTATGTATTATACAGGTGGGTCGCCATCGGCCTTGTATGATTTTTATTACTTTTTATTGCCGATTTCATAAGAGGAAAAGGAAAATAATCTTTAAAATCACATCTGTTTTTCTTTTTTCGGAATATTTTTCAGACAAATAAAAACCTGTTCATGAGGACTAAAAGTTCGGCTCTAGGAAAAAGCAATCCTGTACACTTTTCCTTCGATTGCCGTACTGTATGTTTGCAGAAATAGTTAATTAGATTTAATCCTACTTATTAAATTTAAAGGTTTGGCAGAGTAATTTTAAAATCAGACCAAAAACAACAACAACAAAAACACCAACACCAGTCTTTTTTTCCCATCTTATGAAAAGAAGTCAATTTGGTGTAAAAACCACAACCATGGCAACACAGAGACCAAGCGCACAATAAACACACACCTGTGTTACCCACGCTGACAAACTGCCTTTCTGTTGTGTTTAATTAGCGTTTGGGTAAAGGAGTAAATTTATAATCAAGTAACAAAGCATAGCAATCGTGTAAGGAAGACACATCCACGAATCCACCATGCATCATACGGGGACACTTTTATTTATTTTTATTTCCAACATAGTTGGACTTAAAGCCACACGCACATTTAAATCACTCCCACTTAAAGCCCAGTTGTACTTGTTTACATACTGTATATGTGCTAAAAACAAGCCTATATTCCTATCTGTGAACATGGCTTTAAAGACACACCCACACTTCCGACTTCAAAACACAATCATTCAAGGGTTCTGTTATTTCCTAATATACTGTAGACTCGTTGAGAAACGCCCACTCTGAGTTTTTCTCATTAACATCAATGGACTTAAGGACACGCCTACATTTCTAAAACATGCCCTTTACAAACATTTCCACTCTAAAGCACGTTTATTTCTTTATAGCGACTCAAAGTCATGCGCAAATCTCCATCAATGGTTTTGGTTTTTATTTCAATATATAGAATCAAAGACACACCCACTCTCCTGTCCTTTTAAGACTTGGAGCTGCTCTAAATTCTAAAATTAACATAAAGACATGCCCACATTTCCTTCTATGACCTTCAAGACACACTCATTTACATTCCTTCACATTGAAGACACACCCACCCACTAAAGAGTTGCTTTGTTTGTTCATGTCTTTTTCTTCCCTCCCCATGCTGATAACTCATATTGTATATCATGATAAACAAGACCAATCCCAGACATTCGGATCAGACATCCAATGTAAACCTAAAGACACACCCACATTAACCTCTATTGCCTTTGAGTCATGCCCACTCAGACCTGCTTTTCTTCGCTTATACTGTATGAACTCCATACCTTTGAGCAAAGCTGATTGAAAGTCAGTCTTTACTGAGGATTTGTGACGTAATAAACATCTATCCTGCTATTCCAGGCTGCGTATGACGCTTTGGCCTCCACCGGTTTTCCGAAACTCGGAACGCCACAGTCGCATTAGGAACTCGTCCCTTGGCTTTCGGGCATAATGTATTACACTCTGGAAAGCGATCATTTATTTTCCTTCGTGCTTCTATTCTCGTTGCTAGAAAAATGTTTTGTGTCAATTTTTTTTGCTTTTGTTCTCTGAACCACTTCCAGCTCCTGGCTGTTAGATAAATGTGTTCTGTTAATATCGAAAGGGTGTGTGTGTGTGTGTGTGTGTGTGTGTGTGTGTGTGTGTAAACTCAATGCATTGCGCTGCCACTTCATTAGGGCTACACATTTAGTAACTAATGAAGTGGAAAACGAGCGTCAACACCTATAAGACTTGTGTGTGTGTGTGTGTGTGTGTGTGTGCGCGTGCACTTTTATTTAAAATAATTAAATTACATTTCTGTTACGCCTGTGCACCTATAGCGACTATTACAAGGTTGAAGTGGTTTAAACAGATGCTAGTTTGTAGATTAGCTTCAAGATTCTGTAGTTGATTAGTTAGCATGTTTACACTAATGCTAGTTGAGGAGTTAGCTTGTTTAATGCTAGTTAATAAGTTAGCTGGTTTGCTGTAATGCTACTTAGTTTGTGTGATTCTAGCTGTATTATAATGCTAGTTTATTATTGAGCATATTCGCTTTAAGCTAAGTTTCAATTGTGATATTTTTTATTGTTGATTATTGTTTTATAAATCGATTTCAGTTTACACCTTATTTTTTTATTTATTTATAAATTTTTTTTAGTATGAATGTATTCCATTTCCGGCACGGTGGTATAGTGGTTAGCACTGTCGCCTTGCACCTCCAGTGTCCGGGTTCGATTCCCGGCCAGGCTCGATTCCCGTCTCTGTGT
>JAOVVA010000019.1:954461-979076 GCA_028565275.1 Leiocassis micropogon
ATGGATTGGCACCCTGTCCAGGGTGTACCCTGCCTCGTGCCCTAAGTCTCCTGGGATAGGCTCCAGGTCCCCGCGACTCTGAATATAGAATGAGTGAGTGAGTGAGTGAGTGAGTGAGGGAGTATTCCGTTTCATTTTAAAAAGCAACATTTAATCGAGTACTTATAATTATGGGTAAATAATTTTCACAGAAATCACACAAAAATAAAACGAATAATACAAAACAGAAGCTAAAATTTTATTCTATTGTATAATTCTATTTCAGTTTTATTTGTTTTTGTCATTTACATTTTTTGCTAACAATAACCATCACGCTAATGCTTCACCTCACAGTGACAGCTCGTAGCAGAACAAACCTTTACATTTTGACTATTTTTCATTGACCGTTCTCCGTGGGAAACGTCTTTGTCGTACGTCTCGTTTTATACAAATGTGAACAAGGTCGTTTAGCTCGTTAAGCTTCTTAACGATGTAAAAAACTCTTGTGTGTTTCACTCGAGTGTGTGCGTTTTTAAATTCCCTCAATTGCCTACAGAAAGCCTCATAATGCAGAGAGGCTGAGAACGTGTGTGTGTGTGTGTGTGTGTTTGCGCTCCTGCTGTGCGAGGTGTTGTGTGCTGTTTACACACGACGTTCCCTGGCGACGCTTCCCATTGAGTATAACACATAAATAAGTTCAGTGATCCAGGAATACAAACAGAGCAGTGTGTGTGTGTGTGTGTGTGTGTGTGCGCGCGCGCGTATGTTTGTGTGTGTGTTTAATCTTGCTAAGCTTATTAAAACATATACACATCAAATCTACCCTAAATATTGTAACCGTTTGTGGTATTAGGAGAGTATTAGCAAGATCTACTCTGTGTTAAAACACACTTGTAAGTCATGTTTTGTTTCATGTTGTTTTTTTAATTATCAGTTTATTTAGTTATCAAAGTTAATGACATCCTACTTTTTTGTAGTAGCTTCAGGGATAGTTACTATAAAATTTAACATCCTTCTAAAATTCCTCTAAAGATCTCCCTTTTCTTAAAGCTTTTTAAACAAACTTCATAAAAAGGTAATTAAAAAAAATCTTCTCTGCCTTTGCCATTGGTAATAAATTCCAGGAAACACTTCTACACCTTTTCATGATTTTGCTAATTAGTAAAGCCAAATTAGATTAGATTGGCTAATTCGGTGGAACATACAGTATACACAGGCTAACTGCTAGTAAACTAGCGTGCATCATCACATTCCGACGCAGAAATTAAGTACAATATATAAATTTTATGTTTTCTTACTGAATTTAACAACAGACAAAACACTTTAAAATACATTCACAAATATAAATATGTAGTTTTAATTTCCACAACAAACACTATCTGTTCATTACAAACGTTAGCTAAAGCTCATTTCATGCGTACGCTAGTCTGACAAAGGAATCTCATAGAGCGCGATTTTCAGCAAAAAATGGTCTTTCTATGATCTAGAAAAGGCGTAGCTCTTGCAATTATGTAAACTTCTTTTATTTTTCTATATTTTTATTTGATTTGATGTTAATTGTAGTTTAGTTAAAAAAATGTTAGCATAAATAAAACTGTTATAGGAAAATAGTGAAAGCCAAACTGTGAGTGGTGTAGCGGACTTACTGTTACCGCACAACCTTGTTTGTTTTATTCCTTTTATATCACAGCGGTTTTGCTAGCTATTGTACAATTTCTGTTTAACTGAAGAACTTTACTTGTCACATTTACATACGTTGAAAATTATACTTAATATTTATGCTTACTGTCATAATTGCACCAAATACGATGCGGGACTTCATCACAACGTCACATGACCATTTGCAAGACTCATGTTCATGTTTAACGAACCCACATCCTCTCATCCACTCAGTGTCTAGCTTTGGTTTTGGTGTTGTTGTCATCTTTTGTTCCATGTTTGTGATTTGTAAAGAAACTAAATCTGGACTTGAATCAGCTTTGTCCAGCAATCTCTAACATTTACACAGATGTGCAAAAAGTAAACACACTCCCATAGATTTAGGATAAACTGTAGCACAGGAATAAGTTAAAAGTCTGAGTAAGTGAGGTTTAGTTATTAATACCTAATTAACACTTTGTTGATTTTCTTCTAGCAGCTTTAAGAGCAACAACTGGCCCAGGTACAAAATAACAGCGTTGCTCCTCTGAACAGATCTCAGAGTAGCATGGAGACGTCTTTCAGAAGGCCCAGGGGTCGAGCAGCTTGTGACTCTGATCATGTTTTACACTTTTCTTCAAACTCAGCTATAATTCTGTAGAACAGTAGAAAGAGAGATTTCAGGATTCCCAGCTGTGTGTCTGTGAAATTTCTTATTAACTGTCACTTCTAGTCTTAAAGAGCAGAGGGTAAATTAATGATAGTCATAATAATGGCGACAAATGTTGCATTTTATCAAAAAACTCTTGGGGTGTGTTTACTTCTTGCATGCCTGTGTTTCGTAAAATGGTTTATACTTACGTATAAATGTGTGCTATGCACTCTTGGGTTACGTCCTCATTTACATTTTAATAAAAATAAAAATAAATCAGGTTGATCATGGAGATTCGGTTCTATCAAAAAGAGATCGAGGGTCAAGCGCTTGGCCCAGACAGAGATGGATAACGCACTGTGTTTGTACGTGTATATGTGTATGTATGTGTGTTCAGGTGTGTGTGTGTTGAATATACAGTATACATCGAACGCACCAGGAGGCCTCCAGATGACACTCGGCTGTTGTTATTTGGGGATTTTGCTTAGGAGGCACAGCTAAGCACATTCCCTGTTCACTCCTTACTGCACAAGGTGAAGCCTGGAACAGAACCAGGGTGTTGTTAGATTTTTATTAGGGCTAGATAATTCAAGCCATAGACTTACACACACACACACACACACACACACACACACACACACACACACACACACACACACACACACACAACCTGAAGATGGAAATATTCTCTCCTGTGGAAATGTAGCACTAAACCAAAGAATGAACAAAAGATAAACTTATTGAGATGTTTCTTTATGACAACAGAAAGCAATAAGAAATAAAAAAAGAATATCAGGTCGATACAACATTGTGAAAGAGACCAGGCTTTAATACATGTTAATTATTATCAGGAAGTTAAAAAACGTCAATCGTGGCAGATTTATTGATCGACTGGTTCATCTGGAGTTTTTATTGGCATCCATTTGGTGTATTTTTAAGCAATACATCATCCTCTTGTTTGTGTAAATGTACATTTAAAATGTTTATGAACATCAACAGATGTAATAGTTCCAGAATTAGACTTTCCAGATAAACTTCATAGCAGAGAAGCGTCAGTGTCTCTTACACACACTCATGTAGCAGCGTGTGTGAGGCTGGCCAAGCTGGTGAAACCGCAGGGCTTTGGCTGGGGCACAGAAGAAGCTGGGCTGTGCCCTCTATATATATATGTGTGTGTGTGTGTGTGTGTGTGTGTGTGTGGAGGGCTGGGAACTTGCTTCCGCCCTCCTCCGCAGCCTGCTTCCAATTTACCTCTCAGAACAAGCCCAAAGCTTCATCTCACGGGGAAGAGCACATGAGAGCACTGGATTTACAACACACACACACAAATCTAGAATATATATTCTTTAGTGTTACAGCGTGATTTGTGCATTCTCTGTAGCAGTAGTCTAAACCTCTAATGCTCTACCTATATCTGATAGTAACTGTCAACTGTAGCTTCAGGATCTTCAGGTTGCAACCTGATTGGCTCAGCTCACTTCCGTTCTTCACAATGAGCAATTTGGAACTCGATATACAATAGGCCGTGAACTGAAAAAAGTTAAAGAGATCTGGGTAGAGGTTAATGATGAGTAAACATGCTACAGGAATTCTGCGTTAATTCACCAATCTAAATGTTGGTGAAGTTCTTGTCCAAAATGCCATTATAGCCAAACAACTACACCCTAAGTGGTACCCAAAGTAATCTGAACACAGGTTCCACCCAAAATATCACCAATGTACCCAGTCAAAAATGCAGTACCCCTACCCCATTTATAAAAAGTATGGCATGAGAAAAAGCCAAAACATGAAGGCACATACATGTGAAACACGAATTAAAACATGGTTAAAGACAGTTAAGAGTGAGGACCAGCTCAAAGAGATATGTCTTAAGAGTTTAGATTTTAAATTGGTAATAGAGTCCAGTGAGCGAATGTTATGGGGAAGTGAGTTCCAGAGTCTGGAGAAGGCCTTGGTCCCCATAGTGCTGAAGACAGAAAGTAGAACTTGTGATGCAGACATCAGGGAGCAGGAAGGTGTGTAAGTATGGAGAACCCAGGAATAAGTGACCAATTTGGAGGCTGCTATTCGGGTGCATTTTGGTCAGGAAACTATAACTTGATCGACAGCGACCACAAACCCAATACAGTCGACTAACAACAAACGCTGTTTTCAGTGAACACAAGGATAGAAAATAATGATCTGCTCTAATGTATTTTCGAACACGTTCACATTGAGCATTATTTTAAAGGCAACCAAATTCCATATTGTACAGCTCCAATTTTGCATATAGAAATGAAGATTTCACTACATATAATTTTACAATTTGATATGTAGTGTACAATTTAAATTTGAAAATTGATTTTAATTGTTCATTTACATACATCTTCTTCTTCAGATTGACTCTTGAGAGGGGTGTTGGTTAAAACAAACTACAATTACAACTAACTTCCAATGCAAGCTCTGGCAGGTTTGTTGGAATGAGATTTAACAGAAATGATCTGAGTAGAACGCCTACGTTAGCTACAGGGTAGAATAACATCTGCTGCTTCATCAGTGGCTTAAGTGCTGGAAGTCGTCATTTGATTGATGTGCAGTCACCATCATCATGTCAACATGAGAAGATGTGGGATTTTTATGTCCGACATGCACTGTCATCCATGTCATCCAAGGTTTGTATGGTATTAATTACTGTTGTTTCTGTTTTTGTTGTTCTAACAAACAATAAGCATCTATTTGATCATTGTTTAGTTTTGGACTAGCATGCACAGGTAATGTAGTTGGGAGTCGAGATACTCCTGTTGGACACAGAAATCTGCCTAGGCACTCTGCACATGCTGCACAGTTCCCAGCCTGGGTTTTGACCCAGAAGTCGAACAAAATGCGTAATAGCACAAGAAGCTGCTAATTCTACATCTATGTCATCTGCCTTTGGATCAAACTCTAACCATGAGGGATCGTGTGCCTCATTTGTACAAAAAGTAAAGCATACAGAAATGTACAGAGATGTAAAGTTGTCCATGTTTTCACTGCTCCACATGCTAACAATTTAGAAAGAGAGTAACCTGTCTATTGTTCTGCTGTCGGACATACCTTGGTCAATAAATTGATTCTCCTGCTATGCTTGTATTCTAGGACATGGACAGCAGTTAAATGGGCAAGTCGAGCTATAACATAACTGTGCATGTAAACATACAGAGACTCTCCGTTTGCAGAACATGTGACATGTAGTACACAGTGTTTAATGTGTCTCTGATCTGAATGAAAAA
This sequence comes from Leiocassis micropogon, assembly GCA_028565275.1. Classification (NCBI taxonomy): domain Eukaryota; kingdom Metazoa; phylum Chordata; class Actinopteri; order Siluriformes; family Bagridae; genus Leiocassis; species Leiocassis micropogon. Next base: position 959,979 of record JAOVVA010000019.1, read on the forward strand.
CACAAGCTCCATGGCATTTTTTCTTTTAGTGATTTCAGCAGAAGTATTGTTTTAAGGTTCAGGGGAAAAAAAGGTTCCTTCAAGGTCACAAAGCAGCGATGTTACAACTCCGCTTCAGTCATGTTAGTCTGCTGGCGTTGTTCTTAATTACACACACCACATAGCAATGGCCACTCAATGGGGGCAAGAGCTGTGAAGAGCTTTGAATGTTCAAAGTAATAAAAAGTAAGATGAATAAATCTATCAGGTCAGAGTTCTTGCCCTAACTGCATCTGTAAAGTTTAGACACACCTTCTAGTTCAATGTATAGTTCAATGTATTTTGTTTAGTGATTTATTTTCCAGATCCTACAACAATACAGGATCTTTTTTTTTTTTTTTCAAAACTATGAAATAACACATATGTCATTAGGTGATTGAATAACCACAATCAACCACTGGATAAGTTCTTGCAAGAACAGTATTGTCAAGTGCGTTTGCACCATGATGAAACTGTCTCTCATGAAGACCTTCCCAGGAAAGCAAGACCAAAACTGAGCTCTGCTGCAGAGGAGAAGTTCATTTGGAGTCACCAGCCTCAGAAATCACCAATAAACAAACAGCACCTCAGATTAGAGCCGTTATGAAGCTTTACAGAGCAGAAGTAGCAGATGCATCTCAAAAGCAACTGTTTAAAGGAGATTATGGCATATTTTGGATGCTTTTAGCATTAGCAATATTGTTTTACAGTGTAGAAAGGAATAAATATCAGGAAAGACCATGGAGTTAGAAGGGGTGCCCACACGTTGGACTGGAAGTGGGTGTAATCAAGTGGACCCACACTTCTTGTCAAAAATGCCATCATTAACCAATTAGAGAATGTTTTCCCCAAATACGGCAACTGTAACTAATCTGACTGTACTTCTTGTCTAAACTGTCGCCATAAACCAATCGGGCCACAGAGACATTTTGACCAATCAGAACACAGTTCCCAATCAAAATTATACTGTAACCACTGGGATCATGTTTCCGCATTAAATTCACGGCAACCAATCAGTCTGAAGTTCCCACCCATTGTTCCATGCCCACTAATCCAGTGACACCTCAAGTTTAGTTCTCAAGTTATGTTGTTTAGTATTCAGTTACAGCTGATGTAAAAGTTATGTGATGAAGTTTACAAGATTCTCCTTTTTCATCATCTTTTGGTTGGTCCCGATAGGTGTCACCATAGCAGACTATTTGTCTCGTGCTAACTCTGTCTCCCACATCTTCCCGTGTCACTCCAACCTTCTTTATGTCCTCCCTCACTGCAAACCTTCTCTTGGGCCTTCCTCTTCTCATCCTGCCTAGAAACTTTATCTCTAACATTACAGCTATAACCCTCATTCCTCCTCTGCACATGTACAAACCATCCTAATCTGGCCTCTCTAACTTTTTTTCCAAACCGTCCTACCTGTGCTGTCTCTCTAATATACTCATTCCCAATCTTGTACATTCTTGTCAATCCCAAAAGCAAATCACAGCATCATCAGCTCTGCTACCTCTAGCTCTGCTTCCTGTCTTTTAGTCAACGGCCATGTCTCCAAACTGTACAACATTGCTGGTCTCACTAACATCCTGTAAACGTTCCTTTTATTCTTGCGGTATCTTTCTGCCACAGATTACACCTGCTACTCGTCTCCACCATTCCACCTTGCCTGCACTTTGTTCTGCACTCTGTTCTTCACTTCTCTACCACTCTCCCCATTACTTTGGACAGTTGACCCAAAAAATTTTAACTACTCTACCTTTACTCCTTGGAACTGCACCTTTCCCCCACACTCTCTCTTATTTACACACATGTATTTCATCTTGATCCCACTGATCTTCATGTATCTTCTCTCTAGTGCATCCTTCCACCTTTCTAGACTGATCTCAACCTACTCTCACTGCTGAGCAAAATATCATCCAAAAATATCGTAGTTCATAGGGACTCGTGTCTAACCTCATCTATCAACCTGTCCATCACCACTGCAAAAGGAAGGGACTAAGAGCAGATCCCTGGTGCAGTCACACTGCCAACTTAAACCAGTTGGTAGTACCTACTGCACACCTCGCCACTGTAACAATGTCCTTCTACATATCTTGCACCACCTTTACACACTTTTATGCCACTCATGACTCTGGGCACCCTGTCATATGCTTTCTCTAGATCTACAAACACACATAACCCTTTTTGACTCTCTCCATACTTCTTCTTCAGGTGGTGAAGGTGCTCTTTCTTGGCATGAAGCCGTACCGCTGCTCACAGATTGTCACCTCTTTTCTCAACCTAGCTTCCACTACTCTTTCCCATAGCTTCATGGTGTGGCTCATCAGCTTTATGTCTCTGTAGTTGCTGAATATTTTGCTTGTTCTTAAAAACAAGCTAAAAACTAAAAACTTCTTCTCCACTCATCATGCACCATCTCACTTTGTTAAGATCTTGTTAAATAATCTAGTAAGCAACTCCACTGTGATCACTCCTAATCACATCCTTGCCTTAATTGCAATGTTATCTGGACCAACTGCCTTTCCACTCTTTATCCGCTTCATACTGTAGCTCTCTTCACTTCAACCTTACTAATTCCCTGTACTACCTGATTTACTACCTTCACCTCATTTACCCTTCTCTCTCTGTTTCTCTCTATTCATCAGCTTTGCAAAATACTCCATCCACCTTCTCAAAACACTCTTTTTGCTTCTGAGTACATTTCTATTGGCATCTTTTATCACCCTAGCCTGTAGTACATCCTTCCCTTCTCTGTATCTCTGTCTGGCCAGTCGATATATATCCTTTTCTCCTTCCTTTGAGTTTGACTTTTCATACAACTCACTATATGCCTGTTCCTCAGCCTTTGCCACTTCCCACTTTACCTTACATCGCATCTCCTTAATATCCCAATTCTTTTTTTGCAAGCCTCTTCCTCTTGATTCTTTCCTGTACCTCCTCATTCAACAACCAAGTTTCCTTATCTTTATTTCTCTGTACTGATGTCATGCCAAATACCTTCCTAGTTGTCTCCCTTGCCACTTCTGCCATAGCTGACCAGTTGTCCAGCATCTCACCACCACCACTATCCAATACCTAACCCACCTCCTCTCTGGATTTCACACACAAATCTTCCTTCCTCAACTTCCACCATTTAATCTTGGTTTCAATCCTCACCGTCAATGTTATTTAGCTATACTATCCCCTGCAACCACCTTACAGTCTATAATCTCCCTCATATTGCATCTCCTACACAGCAGGTAATCCACCTGAGTACCTCACATACAGTACGTCACCCTGTGTTCCTCATTCTTCTTAAAATATGTATTCACCTCCATTTCCATTCCTTCCATTTTTTCGAAATCTACTATAATCTGTCCTTCCACATTCCTCTCCTGTACCCCATACCTACTCATCACCTATGTTCCCTGCTCCATTAAGGTCCACTCCAAACACCAACCTTTCTTCTTTGAGATCACACACGACCACTTAGTCTAACTCACCCCAGAAATCTTATTTCTCCTTCACATCACATCCCACTTGTGGAGCGTATGCACTGATAACACTTATCATTACCCCTTCAACTTCCAGTTTTACACTCATCATTCTCATCAGACACTCTCCTAACTTCTACCACACTCTTAGCATACTCTTCCCTCAGTATTAGACCTACAACATTTCTCTTATCATCTCTAGTAAAGCAGTTTAAACCCACCTCCAATGTTCTTAGCCTTGCTTCCCTTCCACTTGGTCTCTTGTACACACAGTATATCAACCTTTCTTCACTCCATCATGTCAGCTACAGTAGCTCTCTCCCTTTACCAGTCATAGTGCCAACATTCAAAGTTCCTATTTTATCCTCTACACTTCTACCCTTCATTATTTCCCCCTCTCTCTGGACACATCTGTCCCCTCTTTTTCTACAGATATCTTGGTACCTGACGTTACCTGAGGCGGTTGTTGTTAACCCAGGCCTCGACTGATCCAGTATGGAAATCTTTTTCATGATCCACATATTGATTTGGCTTATGTCTTACCCTTCCTGACGCAACCCTGATCACTTATTTGGGCTTGGGACTGACACTAAGACTACACTGGCTCGTGCAACCTCAATAGCTGAGTTAAATTTGCAAGATTAAAAAAGCAAATATAACATGGCTGCTATTGGATAGTTTATGATGATGCCATATCCTACGTCAGGGGCAAACTCAGCACACCACATACAGTACTGCTCTATATGGGACACCTCTTGCTAGTTTCAAGTCCACTGACTGTGCATTTTCCTAGTGTGTGTGTGTGTGTGTGTGGGTGTGTGGGTGTGTGTGTTACTCTCTCTGATTGCTGTCTGCTTTGATTAGCATGACATTGTCAATGTGTCTCTGTCCCCATCCTATTTGTCAGTATTACATTTCAGCAAAGTGTTAGGCATGACCATTACTTTCACACAGATACACACACACACACACTGCAAATGTTGATTCGACAGCATGTAAACAGTGAATACAAGAGTTTAGCATGCTAACTAACCACAGCAGCACACGCCGATAAGCAGGACATCAGTCTCCTCACCATCCTCTTTAATGGCCTTCAATCAGCACCTTCCTTCCTCTGTTAGTGGATGAGACACATAAGTGTACAAAGAGAGTGAGAGAGAGAGAGAGAGAGAGATTCTTGTTTGTGATGGACAAGACCCAAAGCTAAGCAGTGTTTACGCTAGAGACCCTCTGTCTAAGAAGACAAGACTAGTGAGGGAGAAAACGACACACTGACAGGCGAGTGTTTGCTTTATCAGGACCGCAGTGGAAAAGAAATTTTTTCCGATCTCGTTCCGAGTGTGAGTTCACGCAGTTTAGCCATTTATATGCTTTTCCTGAAAAAAAAAAGAAAGAAAGATCTCACACAAGAAGGAGGAGGAAAAAAATCTAATTCTTTATTAAAATCTTAATTAGCTACATAGTTAATTATTTAGCTTTAGGATTCTTTTTTACATATCTGAGGATTAGTTTGTAATGTGTGTGGTGTTTTTTTTTTTTTTTTTAATATTGCGTCAGTGCTTAGTGCATTGTGCATTTATGACAACTGGGAGTTTCTTACTTCCTAAATCAAAGCGTTCACGCAACCTTGACAGGCTGAGTTTGGAAAAGTTGTAATTAACAAAAAAAAAAAAAGCTAAGCTCTTTCTGTCATTGTTTTGCATTGCATATTAATCCAACTTTACGCAATGCTACATCAACTGCATGGACGTTACAAGTGCGCTAATGTTTAGCATAATCTTTTAAAACTTATCATAACCCATTTGATTAATCTTTTCAAAAATGGTTAGTAAAGTGATAGGACAAAATCTTTGCGCTCGTATTCCTATTCTAATTCATTCAACTAAATACTTACTAGCAAAAGTGAATCTACTAGCATTGAATGGGAATTAGCGCTAAGGTAAGTGTAAACTTGTTTCAATATTTGTCTTTTCCAGCTTCATCTCTCACCCTGAGCTGTTTGTTTAATTTTTTCCAGAGTTTTTCTAGGCGCAGCCTACGAGTCTCCGTGTCTGACCTCGGGATGGGTGCGTGACCGACGGCTGACCCGATGGCAAACCGAGCATAATGGCCGACATGGAGTCTGGCGGCTGGCGATGCGTGTGCTGTCTGAATCCTCCCCTGTAATTATGCTCTGGCTAAGCTTGACCTCCAGGCAATACTTCATCCAAAAACAATGTGAACAAGAAGAAAGGACAAGACATAAACTACTAGAGTGGGATGATTAGGTTCATGCTAACTACATAAAATGTTCTTTAATCACTGTATGAATGGCTAGCATTTATTTACAAACAAGAACCCGAACTGGAAAGGATCACAGTAGCATCAAGCTAATTGGATATGTCCAACCACTAACAGAAACACAGTAAACAGCTCAATAAGAAATGATTAGATAGCATTAGCATCATGCTAACAGACTAGCATAATGCTAACTGGACACAAACAAACAAAAGAAATAAAACGGCGCTGTATGAGATCATTTAACAATATAATAAAATGCTAACAATGCTAAAAACTAATGAAACTGACACACAGATAATGTGCTATAATGTTATTAGGATGAGCAAATTAGCTTCATGCTAACATTGTATGTAAAGAACACTGAAAGATTTTAGCACTTTAAATGCTAATACAACAATGTTTCTGCTAATTACTGCATCCTAATGAAATAAATACAGAACAAAACTAAACAGCAATGATATGATCATGCTATGCTAGTATGCTAGCTTGCTACAAGTGCATAACACTTAATTTAAAATATAAATGTGAGTTTAAGACATTGCCCAAAACATGCCATGACAATAAACAGTCAGGGGAGCTGAACGGGAGCGATGAGTCAGCAGGAAATCATTAGCATCTCGTTAGCTGGGGGATTAAAATCAAGAGATTTACTTGAAAATTGCTAACATGGCTAACAAATAGAACTGATCATAAATAATTAAAACATATTAGCATTATGTTAGCTCAAAATAATAATGATAAATAATGATAAATGTGTAAAGCAAAAATGATTAGCAGTGGGTAGGAATGATGAGTTAGCATAGAGACATTAGCGGAAAGGTTAATAAACACTGAAGGTTTGTGTAAAATGCCAGCATAGCAAACTAGAAATTAAACTATGGCTAAGCAGTTAGCATAAACACATTAGCATCATACTAGCTAGTCTCTGAGGGATTTTAGTTGTCGATACCCATTTTAGCATTTTTCAGTGTTTAAGTTTTGTTTTATGAAATGCAGATTTGGATCTCGTTTCTTTACCTCAAACCAGGTCGAGTGTAACTTCCTTCGCCAGTGTTGTGTGTGTGTGTGTGTGTGTGTGTGCATGTGTGGAACAGAGCGAGGAGAGTTGGTAGGGTGTAATTAGCTTCTGAGAATGCTAAGTGTCAAAACCGTGTTGGAGAGAAATGTCAGGGCTGCGGTGGGGACGAGTTTGGGTTTCTAGGAACATGAGGGAAAGTGGTTTTGTGTGTGTGTGTGTGTGTGTGTGTGTTATAAACTATAATGGATTCTATGTTTGTGTGTGTGTTTATACAATGCTATGATGAGGTCAGTGCTAGTCAGGGTTGTGGTTATTAGTCTAAATACCGCAGATTATACAGTAGATTTTGTAGTGAGAGAGTGAAGCTCATGTGAAGTGAACACGACTCTGTTAACATCTGTCATGATTAAACTACTTCACAACAGCTTCACAAAAAAGAAAAGCTTGAGGACAACTGCTGAAAATAAATAAAAATAAACAATTAATGAATCAATCAATTGACAATTAAATCATATGTATAATTAATATTATTTAATAAAAATATAATTGAGAAAAACAGCAGCTAAAATTAATTAATGAAGTAATAATAAATAAAATGTTTAATAAATATATTAATAAATAAATAAAAGCAAGACACTACAGACAGAATTGATAATTTTAATTTGTTTTTAAAATAATTTTTTTTTTTTTTTTAATGTTTTGCATTTATTTTAGCATCTATTAGATGACAATTAATGCATATCAAGTGAAAGGAAAAAAAACAACAACCAAATAGTTAACAAATAGTTAAAACAAAACTAAAGAAATATGTTGGTTTCTGCATTTTGTTTGTTTATTTGCTTTTTTTAAGGGCTGCTTTAAGCTCCACCCACTTCACAATCACACCATGCCATGTGGTATGAAAAGATAGAATGATTGTTTTGACAACTTTATATTTTAATGCTGTTAAGCCCTTCCACTTTAAAAAGTGGACACTTTATATACACTCTGCACTGAATTTATTTTTTTATTATTATTTTACAACTCACAAATCTCTGATGAGTGCCTTATGCTTAATCACTTCTCACTTCTCAATCACATTATTCAGCAGTCATAAATGTTGTTTTGTAGTCCGACTTTAAATGTAGCTCCGCCCACTTTACAATCACATTATGCCACATATGTCTGCTTAGCCAACGTTTAGGTCATGAACAGCAAAATAAAAAAAATCCAAGGTAGCAAGCATTTTCTTGTTGAAGTTTTGTCCACTTGTGATTATCTCCTTACAGATTCCTCGAGTTATGCTGGAGTTATTGTCCAGATAAGCCTGATAATGTCCTGAAAAATTTTTTAATTCTGTACACCTATTGTACTGAACATCACCGCTTAGCCTAGCCTAGCTTTAGCCTATACAGCACACTTATTCTATATTTGCCTACAGTTTAGAGAGTTTCACACAGCATATATCTAGCCAAGAAAAAAATATAAAAATGTTAAATTCAAAGTGCGTTTGTATTGTTCGCATATCGCTTTTACACCCGTGTAAAGTCGAAAAAATTTGTATGTTAAAAACACTCAGGAACAGTCAGGAACCTTCTTTATACAAACCTTACCAACTTGCTGCAAAAATTTTAGCTAAAAACTAAGAAAAACACTGAACAAAACTTATTTCTTCTGAGTTCTTGTCCACTTGTGAAGAAAATGCATTATCTAAAACTTTGACTAACATTTTAAGCTCAGCCCATCTGCACAGTCAATCATGCCATGTCTGTTACAAAGCACTGACACTGGAGACTCCTTCTTATGTAGTATGTCAATTTTACACAATTTTACAAAATATACACATTTTGTAAAATCAATTGAGATAATGCATCTGTTGCAAATTTTCTTGTGAATGAGCTGTTATTATGGAAACAGTATTAATGAAAATGTTAATATCAATCTGTAATTTGTGTTACAGCTGGAAAGACTGGAAATCTTATTCACACAGGATTTGGCATGCTAGGATATAAATGTGTATTAATATATAAAAAAAACACACTTCTTTGTGTGGACACAGTGGTGTCTAATGGAACTGTAGTGCTAATGATAATATAAAGATCTGTATTTATTATATACAGATAAAAAAAAAACTATGCCGAAGTTTTTGTGAAGGAGTTTTCATGATAAGGGAAAGAAGAGTTTGTGTTTTACTTAAACAAGTTTGCAGAAATGGTTATGAGGAATGAGTTATTGCAGTCGTAAAGTAGCGAACTATGCTGCTGCAACATATGTATATTTGCTTTAACATGAAAACACCTCCAATCAGTGTCTCTTCATCTCTCTGTCCCTCCCTCCGTCTTGGTCTGGGAGTGAAAGTGAGCGAGCGTAATTACTGTGTTCCCTAAACCTTAAAATAACAAGCATGCCCTAATTACACCACACTCTTGATTATCCACTCTTCATGGAAAGAGAGTGGGGGAGTGGAACTGTGTGTGTGTGTGTGTGTGTGTGTGTGTGTGTGTGTGTGTGTAAGTAGAGAACGAGTCAGCTATAGTGCTTATGTACACATGTTAGTGTCTGGTCTGTTAGTTCAGTAGAGCAACTCATATTTGATTTTATTTTATTAGAAAAATAAACATACTGGAAGTAAATTTTAAACAATTGTCCAAAATGCATGAAGACTAACATTTGCGAGCTCTGCAACAGATAAAGCCAGACGGCTACATTTGCTCTGCTGATGCTCATGCTGATTTCCAGAGCGGTGTAAGAGGGACAGAGAAAAGCGCTATCTGCCCTCTTCCACATACATCTCACAGACTCCTGTGATTGGTTTGTGTCTCTGTGATTAACAGTGAGTATGCAAGCAATATAATAGCTTTCCTTGTAGTTTTATGCACTATATATTTTTGCATTATATATTATGTCACATGATATAATATATTAAGTCACATGACCTGCAGCTGTGAAATGAAACGTATTGTTTTCAAGCCACTTTCTGTATTTACATTTTTCTTTAAAGTTAAACACTTGAAGCTGCTTTAGACTGCAGCTTGTTAGTAATAAAGACAGAAATATCCTATAACATCAATGTCACATGATCAAATATCCACGTGGTTTCATTGACGCTAATCAGCATTTTTTTTTTCTCATTAATTAGCCATCACGTGTGTCTCACTGGAGTACACAATGTATTATTTTATTATTGTGAGTGGAAAATGTTTGACCTCTGCTCGAAATAAAGTTCCTTAAAATGTTCTGTGTTACCAAACAGAAACTAATGGAAAAAGAAGAGGGCGTGTTTCCTGTTTGAGCCGAGTTTCGGCAGTAACGTGACTGTAATACTTTTATAAATGTACTGTATGACTCAGCACTTATCTTCTAGGAAATGTTGGTGGCCTTACTGTGACACAGCTGAAGTGTGTGTGTGTGTGTGTGTGTGTGTAATAGGCAAAAATTGTGTCAAGCTGGAAAATATCGTATCATAGTGGTATTTTTAGTCGAGTCACAATGCTCCTGAATGCATTTAGAAAGCTTTCCCTGAAATCTCATCATGACGACATACTGAAATCGCAACCGTTTCCCATATACTGTATACGTGATGAAAGTGTAAAAATACACTCGTTGTCTGAGTGTTTCATGCATCTTTGTTTCAATTTACAACTATTTTTGAATGCTGTATAGTGATTTAGCGAATATTAACAATGTTTTGCTTAATTGTTTGAAGTTTACGTGTTATTTCACAGGTATAATCCAATCTTGCATTTATTTGCTAGCTAATTATTTTGCTAGGGGGAGTGCACTTCAGTTTGAAGCTAGCTAAAGCACTTTACCTCACAGCTAGCGAATACACTTCTTCTAGTAGCTAGCTAGCTAATGTTAGACAAGAGTCGAGTAGTGTAAGCGCGTGGACAAACAAAAAGTTCTGTTTAGAATGATTAATATAAAATGCTAAGACACTCATATCAATGTCAGGATCAGTAACGACCCGTACAACCAGCTGAAGTGTTAGCTACTGTATAAGAACTGATTTGGCAAAACCGTTTGATGTCTGATGCTTTATATTTTTAAATTACAAGATGTAATTTATTTCCCCCTGATTTATTCTCTTCACCGAGTCACCACATACACTTCTATACACTCATCGGTAATGCATGATCACATTACATATTTGATTTGATTTTTTCATATTACATACGCCTCTGATTCTGAGAAGTGGTGAGAATGATGTAATATGTTTATATGATTGACAAATAACGTGTGTCAGAATGTTCTGGACTAAATTACGTGCAGAAGGAATCAGATGCCTGTGAGTCGGATGAAGAAGATTCATCTTTATGATCGGTTTAGATCTTACATGACACACGAAAATGAGGTTTAATAAATAACACTGCGCTGTCGAAGTCTGGATTCTGATTGGTCAGAAAGAGATGATCTTATACTGTATAATACTTTTACAATATATTAACAATTTATATTAAAGTACAGACTTTGTTATTGTTTCTATAGTTACAACTTATGTGGATGCTTCCACATAAACTGACTTTTAATAAATGTAAAATATTATTTCGGGTGGCACGGCAGCTTAGTGGTTAGCACTGTGGGCTTGCACCTGCAGGGTTTGTGTTCGATTCTCGCCTCTGGTCATTGTGCATGGAGTTTGCATGTTCTCCCTGTGCTTGGTGGGTTTCCACAGTCCAAAGACATGCAAAAAATGCCCGTAGTGAGTAAATTATGTGTGCCCTGCGATGGATTGGCACCCTGTCCAGGGTGTACCCTGCCTTGTGCCCTACAGTAAGTCTCCTGGTATAGGTTCCAGGCCCCCCGTCACCCTGTATACAGGATGAAGCATTGTAGACGATGAGTTAGTGAGTGAGTATAATATTATTTCACAGTTTTTATTTATTATTATTATTATTATTATTTTCATCCTCTTTGTACCTAAAATGATTTTAATTATGTTATCAAAATTTACCTCTTATATATACTTTTTATAATTTTTAAAAATGAATTAAAATAGTCAGCTAATTGTTCATAATAAAAAATAAAAAATAATTAGTATACATTTTTCATTTGTTATAATTTGTAGTGATTATAGACTGGTTCATTAATGTGACTTTTTATAAATAATAATAATAATAATAATTATACATTATTATTATTTTTATTATGATCAATTTATTTGTTTTATGTTTGTGTATCTTTAGCATGATTATATTTATGTTAGCATATATTTCCTTTTTTTATATACTTTTGATCATTTTAGTAATGAATTCAAATTGTCAACTATAATATTGTCGGCTATTATATTATTAGTAGTAGTAGTAATAATAATAATTGTTTGTTTTAATTTTGTGTATCTTTAAAATGATTATATTTGTTATAATTCTTTCCTTTTTGTATACTTTTGATACATTTTTTTTAATTAATTAACACCTCAGAGCAATGTACCTCCAACCCCCTCCTGCGTGCACCCCTCCCTCTCTCCCAATACTAACTCATTTGCAACTCAGAACACTGCAAACCCCACTGCCCCTCCTTCTAACTCCATCCTCTCCAGCTTAGAATACAGAAAAGAGGAAACTGTCCCTCCAACTGAAAGCCCAGCCCAGGTGTGTAGAGAGCTAAAGAGACTCCGCCCCAGCAAAGCAGCTGGGCCAGATGGAGTATCACCTCGACTACTGAAGGCCTGAGTGTTGGAGCTGGGAGAGCCTCTTCAGCACATCTTTAACCTAAGTCTGGAACAGAAGAAGGTCCCTCAGCTGTGGAAAACATCCTGCACAATCCCAGTACCAAAGAAACCACGCCCTGGGGAGATGAATGATCACAGACCAGTCGCTCTGACATCACGCATTATGAAGACCATGGAGCGGACACTGATGCATCACCTGAGGCCACAGGTCAGTCATGCTCTTGACCCCCTACAGTTTGCATACCAGGAGAAGGTGGCATGGAGGATGCCATCACCTACATGATCCACAGATCTCTGTCTCACCTGGATCAGGCAGTGGTGCTGTGAGGATTACTTTCCTGGACTTCTCTAGTGCCTTTAACACCATCCAGCCGCTGCTCCTCAAAGACAAACTAACAGAGATGGGAGTGAGCTCACAGCTGGTGGCCTGGATCACAGACTACTTGACAGGCAGGCCTCAGTATGTGCGGCTGGGGGACTGCAGGTCTGACACAGTGATCAGCAGTACAGGGGCACCGCAAGGGACTGTGCTTTCTCCAGTCCTGTTCACCCTGTACACGTCAGACTTCCAGTACAACTCAGAGTCCTGCCATGTACAAAAGTTTGCAGATGACACTGCGATCGTGGGCTGTATCAGGAATGGAAAGGAGGAGGAGTACAGAAAACTAATCCAGAACTTTGCTGCATGGTGTAACCTGAACAACCTGCACCTTAACACCACTAAGACCCGGGAGATGGTGGTGGACTTCAGGAGACCCAGGCCTCAATCAGAACCTGTGACTATCAATGGAGATGGTGTGGAGCTTTTGAGGACATACAAATATCTGGAGGTGCAGCTGGATGACAAACTGGACTGGACTGCTAACACAGATGATCTGTACAAGAAAGGACAGACCCGCTTCTACTTCCTCAGAAGGTTGGCATCTTTTAACATCTGCAAAAAAAACTGATGACAATGTTTTACCAGACTGTGGTGGTGAGTGCGCTCACTGGGGAGCCAGCATCAAGAAGAAGGACGCCACACGTCTGGAAAAGCTGGTGAGGAAGGCAGGCTCAGTGGTGGGTACAGAGCTGGAAAGCCCAACATCTGTGGCAGAGTGCCAGGCACTGAACAGGCTCCTGTCAATCATGGACAATCCATCACACCCACTTCAGCAACAGGCTGCTGTCACTGCCCTGCTCCATGGACAGACTGAGGAGGTCATTCCTCCCCCATGCCATGAGACATGTGGAAATGGGTGTGGGGCGGGGGTTAGTCAGGCCATAGCATAGCATTCTCACTAAACACAAACTTTTTGCACATTATGCACAAATCCACTGACTTTGCACAATAATATGCACAGGAGCTTTTACCTTTTTTTTTTTTTTGTTTATAGGATTGTTTTTATCTTATTTTTCATATTTTCTAGATGTAACTATCTGTGGACTGCTGGATCTTGTGAATTTCCCCATGAGGATGAATAAAGCATCTATCTATCTATCTTAATTCAAATTGTCAACTATAATATTGTCAGCTATATTATTATTATTATTATTATTATTATTATTATTATTATTGGAAGTCTGAATCAACAGAAAAATGACAAATGGTTAATGGCGTTTTGCAGAAAAAGAAAGAAAGAAAGAAAAAAAAGAAGCCAAATTCCTCACCACTTCATTAATACTACTTGTTGCTCATAATGGAAAAAGTTCATGTGATGTTGACTAAATGGCTGCGTTCTTACAAAATCAATAACGCCAGGAATTCAGTTTGACCCTTGACAAGGCTAAAGTACAAAGTGGTTTCTCTTTTACATGATTTTTGTGCTAATGTCCTCAGATCCTCTGCTAACTAGTGTGTACTCTAAAGAATTCTTCTCTGTCTTGTTTCTTGGGTGTGACTGCACGTCAGACCCTTTAAGACATCCTACTGAGCACACACAGGTCCACCGAGAGCACTGCTACGGCTAATTCCTAGCATGTTTTTAATGCTAAGCCACACAGAACCCAGTTAGCATACTTGTTCTGAGGACGTCATTATTCTGAGAAGTGCACTCGGGGTGGACAGATACAGCGTCGTTTGGCTCCAGATGGAAGGAAAGGCTCGAGGCTGAGAGACAGGGAGGAGGATTATTAGCCGAGTGTCAGTGGGAGTCCTCATCAACTGCCTTTTACTGCCTCTGCCTCTCCCTGATCCCCGTCATTAGCTACACCGACGACCTGCTGTGCTGCTAACACTAATGCTGCTCCTATTCCTTACAGACACCAAGAAAGAGAGACAGAGAGAGAGAAAAGAGACAGGCTAAAAGTATTCAGGGGGAAAAAGGAGCCCGATGTCGTATGTATGTAAGAGCCACAGCATCATAGGGAGATTTTATACAAAAATAAAAACAAGTTTGTGGAAATAAGCAAAGTAATTATAAAACAAGATAAAGCGATTTCATGCTAACACCATGCTAGCTACAGATTAGTGAAAGAACTTTCAGATAGCAGGACACCTACAGTAGTTTACTCAAGCACAAATATGGATAATTTTGGCCTCCGAGTGGCGCAGTGGTAAAGTGCTCGCCTTATCATCTGGAGATCCCTGGTTCGATTCCCGGGTGATGTTGTAACCTCTCGCAGCCGGAGGTCTAGTCAGAGCTGATTGGCCGAGCTCTCTCAGAGGGGAGGAATGAGAGGTACTTCGTGCTCCTCTCTTCGTGCTCCCACATTAATCACGGCTCTACAACCAGTCAGGGGTGTCTGTGAGCTCACGCGAGCTGAGGGAGCGGATAGCGCTGTCCTCCGAGTGTGTTACTCCGCCCCCAACGGTGCGTGAGCGAGCAGTTCGAAAAGATGCGGTCTGGAGTCACGTGGTTCAGAGGAAACATGTGATAGTCTTTGGCCCTCCCGACTGAGTGGTAGTAGCCTTAATGTTGGAGCCCCCTAGTGACGGGGAGGAATTGGACACGACTAAATTAGGGAGAAAATCTGGAAAATAAATCCCCCCCCCAAAAAAATGGATAATTTATACTCTCTTAATCACTCATTCATTCTCCATAGTACTTATCCTGTACGAGGGAGCGGCGCACACACGCACACACACACACACACACACTTCACACAATTTAGGCAATTCGGACAAATCGGGACGAAACCGGAGTGCCCAGAGGAAACCCACCAAGCACGGGGAGAACACACAAACTTCATGCACACTCGGACCCGAGGCGGGAATCGAACCCTGAAATACACTACACCTCCATGCTGCCCCTTTGGAGTTCTTTGGTAGTTTAAGGCTCTATGTAGAATTCCTATAATGGTGTTTCTCTACCAAAAGAAAAAACAATAATACCTAAATAAATAAATAAATAAATAATGGTTATAAATATAAAAACGCCTAATTATCCAACTAACCCCTTAAGATGAAAAACCATTAAAGACTGCAAATTCGGAAAGAATTCTGAATTCTAGATAACAGGAACAGACCAACAAGCAATAAACTGCAGTCTGTTCTGCAAGAGGAACTGTTTGTAGTTTTACAGTAAACAGAAGAACAAATAGAAGTTTCCCACCACAGACTGATTTCTTTATGGTTCTGCATGAAACTTGCAAAGTGTTTCTGTGTCCAAAAAAGTTATTTGTTGTTGTTGGAACTTTTTTCTGATATGAAGTTTTTTGTGGTTCTATATCTATATTTATAACTTCAAAGGGTTCTGTTTATTCTGAGACAAACTACTTGTTGTTCTATGTAACACTGCAAAAATGATATCTTAGCAAGTGAAAATATATTGAATGTAGTTTTTTTTAAAATCTACATTTATCTACAGTTTGCTAAAATAGGATTACAACAAACCAAGTATAGGATTACTCATTACTATGTTCACTAAGATTTTTAGGAAAAAATTGTGTTTCTTTCCAGAAATAAATTCCTAAAACTAGCAACATTATCTTATTTTTATCTTAAATCTAATCAAAATTTATTAAACCAAATATAAAATTATTAAACTTATTTCTCAACTTAGTTTAAAAACAATTTTCCACTACCTATGATGTTATTTTTTGCAGTGTAAAACCATTTTTCTGTATCACATAGTGTTTGATGTTTTTATTATTTTTATAAATTATTTTTAGTTAAGTAGGGTTCTTGGTCGACGAAAATATCTCTACTGTACCTCAAACCCTCTCATGACAACTAAAAACATTTCTTAAAAAAAAAAAAAAAAAGCAGTTTCCTTAAACATTTAAAATTCTAGCAGCACGGATCGGTGCGGGGAACACAGCGTTGGTCAAAGACCAATATAGTTAAAAATAGCAAAAAATAGCTGCAAAAGACTTGCCAGTGTGTGTTGATGGGGGAGGCTTCAGATATGTCATGTGGAATCAATGTTATCACTACATTAAAAAAATGTTACCACTACAGGAATTTGGAAATGACGTCGGAAAAATGACGAACTCACTAAATGCTTGTATTATTATAATTATTATTATTATTATTATTATTATTATTATTGGTCAGAGAAACAACTGGAAACAACCATAATAACAAGTGATCTTATGTATCTATCTGTGTCTATGTTATATGTATTTCTTTGCCTATATGACAATTTTATTAAATTTTTTGCTCAGTTATTATTGTATAGTTGGTGAAAATGAAATAAAATTTATTTCATTGTATTGCCTAGGTTATGCTGAAAGAAAGCCAATATGTCACTCTGGACCGCACACTCCTGACCCCTGTATATATTTGTTAAAACATAGTTATGCAAAAAAAAAAAAGGCTAAAATGCTCTTTTTTTATGGCTATAGCTTCCCCAAAAACTGAACTTTTCTTTGGTTGAAAAATTAAGGGGTCAAAATGTTCTAAGATAAATGATTTTAAAGTTTTTTTTCCCCCCTGAAGAGGAACTCACTTCGGTTCCCCAAAGAACCAGTTTGTTTACGATTTCTTTAAATGTTTGTTGTAGAGACTCTCTGTTTTTCTAGCAGGTATAAATCTATGAAGCGAAAGATTGTTCTTTATGGAATATGAAAGCAAGTTCTCTGTTCTTCTACAGAACGTGAGCACCGTTATTTTTATATTCCAGGGAGTTCAGGTTGTGTTTATGTGCTCGCCAAAACTCGGAAAGTCAAGTGCGGAAAATAGAAACCGAATAAAACATGGTTTTCTTTTTCTTCACATCGCTTCCTTCTGCTTCTCCTTCTCGTTCTTCTCCTTCTCCTGGTCTCTTTTAACTGCTTCCTCATTCTGCTTTGAATCACAGGGCCGTCGGAGAGCATGGTTAGCGTTGGTTACGAAATCCAGCCGCTGTCCTTTCTGTGGAAAAAGATCTCAGCGTTTTTTAAATTCTTTCTTATTTTTTTTTTAGCCTCTCCTCACGAGTTTGCTGGAAAGGGTGACAACGCAGAAACGAAACAGGTGAAAAAAAGAAGACGTGAGGGTGATGATGTGGTGCGGTGAGGGAGAGGATGTCACTGGACTGAACGAGGAAAAGACAATTTTAAAGAAAAAAAAAACAGAACTGGACACGGGTTCTAGCTGGCTCCGGCCGGTCCTGATCCGCAGGAAACATGACCCTTCACTTGCTTTTCATTGTCATGTCTTTCCCTTGTTGAAATAATTACTAGAGGTCCAGTTTTTGTGTGTGTGTGTGTGTGTGTGTGTGTGTGAGAGAGAGAGAGAGAGAGTGCAGAATGAATGGGCACCAGAGGAAGAATGTCAGCTATGTGCCCTATTATAGAGGAGAGGTGCAGGAATGTAATTAAAGGGAGCCAAAATGTCCTCCCACAGTGAGAAATCAGTGTGTGTGTGTGTGTGTGTGTGTGTGTGTGTTGGAGACAGATATTGTTCGAGAGAGAGAGAGTGTTGCCAGTTTGTCGTACACCTTTAGTCAATAAAATAGCAAAATATTTTAAACAATAAAATGTTTTCCCAATAAATAAAAAACAAAGAAATAAACAAATAAATAAATGAATAACAGGTTTGCTCTGAAGGTGTGTGCTCAGGTGCTCAGGTCACAGTCTGATGCTGGAGAAATCCAGAGTCTGATTCATGCTGCAGAATTCACACAGAGACGGACCGAGCATCTAATCTGAGCTCACTAATCATCATCTCTCTCTCTCTCTCTCTGCATATCTATCTATCTATCTATCTATCTATCTACCTCAAACTTTTTATATACAGTGCCTTGCATAAGTATTCATACCCCTTGAACTTTTCCACATTTGATGGGACTCCGCCCATCTCTGTGTCAGTGGATCTCCAACTTCCTAACCAGCAGACCACATGCAGTAAAGATGCACGGGCAAGTCTCAGCCTCTCTCACCCTCAGCACTGGAGCCCCCCAGGGTTGTGTTCTGAGCCCCCTGCTGTACTCACTATACACCTATGACTGAGTGGTTTCCTGAAGACACCGTCGTGGTCAACGATGAGACAGCCTACCTGGAGGAGATTAGGAATCTGGAGAACTGGTGCCAGAGGAACAACCTCCTCTTTAACATCAGCAAGACAAAGGAGTTGATAGTGGACTTTAGTACAAAGCAGGAGAGGAACCACCAGACCGCCGTCATCAACGAGAGCCCAGTGGAGAGAGTGAACAGCTTCAGATACCTCTGTGTTCACATCACATAGGACCTGTCACATCAACACCGTGGTGAAAAAGGCCCGGCAGCATCTCTACCACCTCAGACGCTTGAGAGACTTCAGACTG
>JAOVVA010000019.1:988680-1001203 GCA_028565275.1 Leiocassis micropogon
AGATAAAAGACAAAAAAAACATATTATATCTATTTTTAACATCTTAAAGCAGAGGCTTCCCAACGTCCTGCTGCCCAGCCATTTTCCCATCAGTGTGTATACGTGTGTGTGTGTATGTGTTGAGGTTTGGTGTGTGTTTATGCCCTTTAGCCGTACGCCGTGCTCCTGCCTCCCGCTGCACCTGCTCTCACATCCTCCTTGCCAACTTTGTGATGTCATTCCCTGGAACGAGACGGTTTGGCTCCCTCGGCCGGAACCTGCGACAAGATGGAGGGATGAGATCATCAATGTCCCATCATGACACTTTGGATCACACAAGGAAAACAAATACACAACAATGGTGTGGTGCTCGTACAGGAAACAAATCCAAACCTCTGATGGAGCGGAGTGACTAGAACCCACCCAGATATTCGATTACCCCGGAGGTGTTTTATTCCTCTGACACCACAGTCACCAGTCAGTGATCCCAGTTAAACCAGCAGCAGGGTCACTTCACTGAATTTACATCCATGTCTATTCTGTGGTTCCTCATCCCAAAAAACCTGTATAATTAAAGAATAATAAACGTGTGTGTGTGTGTGTGAGAGAGAGAGGGAGTAGCTCTGCTCTGCGCCATTCTGTCTCCTGTTGGAGGAAGGAGGTCAGGTGTCCCAGTGACCTTCCATTAAGTCTTATTTGTAAACACACCCTCCATCCAAAAACAACATGGCTGCCCTTGTGTGTGTTAGAAAGAGAGTAAGGAGACAGAGAAAGTCATGGATAATGGGAAAAAACGTGATAGATAGGTAGATAGATAGACAAACAAAGTCTATTTAAAGAAAAAGTATGTAGACAGAAATACAGTAAACTGAAAAAAGTAAAGACGACTGATAGCTAGAAAAGTCAAGCCTTTATTCATCACATAAACATTACTGTACAATAGGAGGGCGGAGCCAGAGCGAGAGCAGGGTCAGCCATGATACAGCGCCCCCTGGGGCAGACAGACTCAGAGCCTTAACATACTGAGCTACCACTGACCCCCTAGACAGACAGACAGACAGACAGACAGACGTACATACATATGTTGTTGCTGTTGGTCTTTCAACTGCTTCTGTCAACGGGTCGCCCAGCGGACCATCCGATCTACACGCGTTCTCATTCTGGATACTGACACAACCCTCCCAGTATATCTGGGCTTGGGATCGGCACTGCAACCAATGGCTGGGGTGAGACATAGAAACTGATTAGATACATAGACAGATAGATTAAAAAAAGAAAGCCAGTTAGCCAGACAAATCAACATCAGACCTACAGATAGATAGATAGATAGATAGATAGATAGATAGATAGATAGATAGACTGTGGGACATAAACACAGTGCCACTACTTGTATCTGGTAATGCTCAAAATATTTGTAGCTGTCTTTTGGATACAAACCAAAAGTGGGTGTGGCATATACAGGAAGGGGTGGGGCTTTGTGTAAAAAACAACAATAAAAAAATAAAAATCAGGGATGATGAGAAAAGAAGTCATTTTCTGTTGATGAAATAGACTAACAAATAGCACTTTGCAGGACACGGCTGTAGTCACCTCATGAAGCCGCCGTCCTGCCTCTGGAGACACAAAGCATGTGGAAGTCTCGGAGAAGAACGCTCCGCACCACGCTGTACGGAACGAAAGATGAGTGTGGGGTTAACGCTCTGGATTTCCCATCAGCCCCTCTTGCTGCATGCTGTATCACTTTAGCCCATGAGCTATGGGACTATTAATAACACATTTATTACCACAAGTTACCACTCGCCAAGTTTCATGTCTGTTCTTCTGGCTCGACGCAGATTTGCCCCAGAAACAAAAGACAAGCTTTCATCGAGCTGCTGTTTAGGTTTTAGCTTAGTGATGTTTTTATTTTCTCTTTCTATCTCTATTGTTCTTCCTTCTTGTTTTTTCCTCGAGCGGCGATTGATTTCTGAAGATGTTCCTCTGTAGAAAAGCTCCATATTGTGATTTGAGTGCCACACTTCGGGGTATTTGCTGTGTCTGTTCTGTATTTGCTCAGCGATTATCTGTGTGTTTTCGGAGGAGTCCCATATGTGCGCTTTGTTGTGTAACTCCATCGCCCCACAGCTGTGTGTTTGCGCATCGGATGGAATCCATTGACAAAATCGTTCCTCTCAAATTCAATCAAGACGAGACGTTAATGTGGATCTCCATTACAGGATTGAGGCAATAAAAGTCAAGTCTTTCGCTCTCGTTCCCCCGGGCCTGATCCTGATAATGACGCTGTTATCTGCTTTGGCATGCGCAGATCGCTTGACTCGCCTCGTGATAACGCTGCGTGTCACGTTTTCAGCATGTTATTTTCCTAAATGTGTCAAAGTCCAACACAGATACCAGGAGGTGGACTTTGAAGGCAAATTGATGATGAGAGCACAACAGTTATGTCTCAGAGGGCAGAGAAACAGCCTTTCCAGTAGCTCTGTAATAAACAGTGAATTTACCTGAATATGGAAAAAAAAGACAAAATGGTGTCCATTTTCCTATTACAAAAATGTCCCCTGTGCTTCATTCGTATATTCTGATAACATTGAAAGCCAAAACATTTTCACCAGATCCATTATTCTGTTAATCGGCTTTGAAGGTGAGTTACATAAAGATTGAATATTACCCGTGACTGTACGGAACAGTGATAAAGTCTTGGACTTGGGAGTGTAAAAAAGACCAGAGAAAGAAAGTTTGTCAAGGTTTATATCAACGAAACCACAAGAAGCCCCAGTGAAGCTGCATTGAAGCCTCAACAGAGCCCTAGTGGTGCCACACAAAAGCAATAACAAATCCCTAGTGGAACTGCAATGTTGCTCTAATGGAATAACAATGGAGTTGCTATGAATTGCTTATAGAGTTCCAATGCAGCAGCACTGAAACCTTAATGAAACTATAAAATATAACCACAACAGAGCTGCAATAAAGCCACAATGAAATCACAATGGATCTGCTATGAAGCCACCGTGATGGCCCACTGAAGCAGCCACGAAGCCTCAATGAAGCTACATTGAAGAACCAATTGTAGCTGCAGTGAATCCTTAGTTGTGCCTAATGAGTTATAATGAAACCAGAATGGAACAGCAGTGAAGCCCCAGTGATCTGTTAAGAAGCCTCAATGAAGCCGCAAAGGAGCAGCAATGAAGCCCTAATGAAGCAGAAATGGATCCGCTATGAACCCACAATAAAAACTCCAACATAGTTGCAATGAAGACCCGATGGATCTGTTATGAACCTACACTTGAGCTCCTATGAATCTACAATGGATCTGCTGTGAAGCTACAAAAAGCTACTTATGGAACAGCAATGAAACTCCAATAGAGCTGCAATAAAGCCCAACAGAAGTGCAATGAAGCCCTGATGGATCTGTTATGAAGCTACAGTACAAAAAGCGACTTATAGAACATCAATGAAACCCCAATAGAGCTACAATAAAGCCCAACAGAGGTGCAATGAAGGTGTAATGGATCTGCTATGAAGCTACAAAAAGCCACTTATCAAACAGCAATGAAGTCCTAATTGAGCAGGAACGGAGCTGCAATGAGTCTAGTCGGTTATAATGAAACCACATTGGAACAGCAGTAAAGCCCCAGTGATCTGCTAAGAAGCACCAATGAAGCCACAAAGGAGCAGCAATGAAACACTAATGGATCTCGATTGGAACTGTTATGAATGGATTTGCTATGAATCTACAATGGATCTGCTATGCCACTCATGGAACAGCAATGACGTTCTAAACAAGCAGTAATAGAGGTGTACTGAAGCCCAACAGAGGTGCAATGAAGGCCCAATGGATCTGCTATGAAGCCCTAATAAAGCCGGAGTAGAGCAGTCATGAAACCTTAATGCAGCCCCAATGAAAACCCAAAAAAACCCAAAGGCAACACTTCTGACAGATCAGAATGGAGAATTGAACAGTTTTATGAAAACACCTCTATAAATGTTTATGTCACTTTCTAGGTGCTCATTAAACACTCCACTGTGTCACTGATTAGACAAACATTTCCCACCCGATCATAACATAACAATTTAAATCTGAAAGCTAAATAATTATTCAAGAAAAGTAAGTGTATAAAACTTAAACAGAGATCAAATAATAAAACAATAAGTTACAGTGTGTCACCTCAGTAAAGACTAAGAGTTTGTATCAGCTCAGTAGCATTAGTGGACATAGTGGACTGAGATGATTAGATTTTCTGTAGATTCTGTCCAACCTTTGAGTTTCTATCAGTAAAGAAGAGTTTTAGCTCCATACCATCACCACCCCAAATGATGTACAGTTGACCACGAGTGTATACAATCTGGAACATACAGTATGTATTCTGTCTTATTAGAAGAGATACTGTATATACACCACTTCATTACTGCTAAACTGGATGCTATCCTTCGCTGTGCTGTAGTCACAGATTTCAGCCTGCAGCTAGAGATGATGCGTGTACTTTATAGTTCCCATATCACTGACAGTTTTGACAAAACTTTAGCTTGTTAGCCGGGTCATCATACCCAAGCCACTCACGGATTGTCCTCCACTTTTCATTGAGGCATCTGTTTGCCCCTTCATATCATTCTTATTACTATTATGGCATTTTTCTTAACTCATTATTTGACCTGATTATACCAGATTAGCTCCACGTGGCTTCCCTAATCTTCCATCAGTTAATGCTTATGATAAATCTGATAATTTTTCAATCACTGTTGAAGATAAATAAAGATGTGGGCTTAATTTTTAACTCTGGGCTCAGACTCGGGACCTGCATTTAGTATGTTGCCTATAAATGCCCTGCTGAGAGGCACAGCGTTGTTAAAATCATCGTTCAAGACCTAGCTTAAAACATTATTAACCACTGATTTACATGGCACACTTTAGCACAATTATCCTTTCTGCCACGTTAGTCCCACCCAAAGTGTGTAAGACACCCAGTTGGCAGCCAGCTCTGATCACCGTGCCAAAGTGGGTGCATAGGAATTCAACCTCATCAGGAATCTCAGCCACGTGGTAATGTTAATATGGTTTTGTGGCAGCAGTTTGGTAGCTTGTTTAAGAGCGAAGCAGCAATGCTTAAATGAAACGTGTGCCTCCGCAGGGGCGAATGTGGGCTTCTGACTCTAAATTGGCTCCAGATTTGAGAGGTATTGTAGGCCATAGACTTGGGTGGGCATGTGTACTTGAAGGTGGTTCACATCATTCAAGTCCTGGTTAGATAGGAATCGCTAACAGATGGTATGAACCAACCACCTCCTCATAAACATGGGATATCCAGTGGTTTCTCCAGCATCTGGTACAAAGCAGTAACTCTGGTGCGCTTCACATGAACGGTTTAGTCTTAAACATTCTGGTTTGTTTTAATATTTAGCACCAAGTGTCCGTTTGATCGTACATCAGTGCCGTAATGAAGCTAAATGCAAAATTAGCAAGATATCCTTTCTTTATCTAAGTAATTAGAACTTTAAGCTTTGATATCAATGGCAAATAGGAGCATTAGTGAAGACTCAATGAGACCCCAGTGCAGCCACAATGAAGCCCTAATAGAGGTGCAATGAAACCCCAGTGAAGCCCACTAATGTATTTGTAATAGAGCCATCATAAGTTTCCAGTGGAGCCTCTATGTGCCTGCAATGAAGCCACTATAAAGCCATGATAAAGGCACGAGAGAGCCAATGGAGCAGCAATGAGGCTGCAATGAAGCCCCCAGTGTAGTCATAATGAAACTACAACAAAGCCCCTATAGAAGTGCAATAAATTCCAAATGAAGCCTCCAGATATAGCACTAGTGATGTTGTAATGGAGCCCCAATGAAGCCCCTAATGTAGCACCAATGTACCACCAGTGAAGCAACAACGAACCTGGAATGACGCCACTATGAATGCTAAATAAAGGTGCATAAGAGCTAAAATGAAGCACCAGCAAAGCTGCAATGAATGGATCAGCCATGAGGCTGCAATGAAGCTCCAAATAGAGACACAGTGAAGTCGTATTTGAGCCATAATTAAGCCCCAGTGGAGCTAAAGTGGAGCATCAATGGAGTCCCAAAGAAGCCCAGTGAAGTTGTATAGTTATGAGCAATTTTGAAATAAATAGGTTAAATGTTTTTTTCATGGTCAGTTCAGCAAGTTTTAATTTTACAAAAAACAATGGAGTAGGTAATTTCTAACCACAAAAAAACTAAATGTTTTGGAATGTTTATGTACGTTCATTTATATGGAAAATGAGAACATTCAAACAGATTGAACCTGAAAGCTTCGGTTTACCGCAAACTACTCATAATGCAGCGTGGTGCCGATCTCTGTGGCCGACTGCGGAGCAGGAATCCCTCTAAACCACAGCCTTCATTACGGTGTCTAGACAAGACCTCCAGAAACTCTACCACCACTCCTCTTCCTCCCTTCTTCATCCCTCCACTCACCTCCATATTCCTCTCCTAATATAACCTCAGATGCAGCTACATCTCACACCAAGCGTTCTTAACTCAGAGTCCGCTAATTCACGTGCGTGCGTGGGGCGTTCGACGCCATTTTTATTACCAAATAGGTGTCACAGAGTCTTTAATTGACTTTGACAAAGTTACACGTGGCCATGTCGAGTGTTTTATATTCATAAGGTTGAAGGTTTATGTGCCATATGGGCCGTGTATAAAAGCAGGCACAGTAAAATATGTAGCTGAAACGTCTATATGGAGCTCTCGACAGCTAATTTCCTTTTTACTTAACTCACAAAATGTCTTGTTCACACACTGTTTGCTTTATGCTTAATTGTAAATCCATGTATTTCATCAAATGTTATTATATAAACCCCACACTTGTTGTAGAATATTATAATCCTGATATATAGCAATTATAACAATCAAAATATCCCAAATTCCTGATTATGATTGGTTAGAAGGTGTTGATTAATTATCTTTACCAGCACAGCTATTATGTAATGCGCTCATTCTAATACGTTATCGTTTCTGTAGCAACAACATATTCACAGGGGTGTGTACGGCAGACAATCTGCTATTAATAAAAAGCTTAAAAATGTGTCTAATTGTTTAATTAACATTTATGGAAGGAGACTCCAGTGTCAGCATTTTGTAATATTTTTTACAAATAAATATTTAGTAGCAGTAAATAATATATAATTGATTTTGTATTATTTTGTATATTCCTGAAACAAACTTTATGTTTTGTGTTCATGGAGCATGTGTGTGTGTTTTCACTCCACATCCACATGCACATGTGTGTTTAAACTGTTACACGCCGGAATGAAAAACACACGCCCTAATATCTTGTACAGAGATTATAAAATGGAAAGGGGGAGGGTCATTTTATGATGAATTTAGGCATGATAACAAGTAACAGCTGTCCTGTTTCTTGTCTTCACCCTGTGCGTGTGTGTGTGTGTGTGTGTATGTAGCGCACTTCTATACACTTTAGAGCAGAATAAAAGCCAGAGCAGGCAACAGTAACAGTAGCAGCATGGATAACATCAACAAAAAAAATCTCAGTTTGTGATGTCACTAAATCATTACCAGCACTTTTGAACCAATCAGACTAGTCTATCATGCAAACAGTAAGTAGATAACAAAAAACGTTTTTGTTACAGAAGGTTTTTTTCCCCCATTTCAACCCACCGTTTGGCTAGCTAACAAACTTTAAGAACGAATATGTGATAAAAAAAAAAAATCATAATAAAACCTTGGTTGTCATGGTAACAGTATATACAGTGCAGATTGACATTTTTCACTTTTTCTTAAAATGTATTCAAAGCTTCTTTTTTTTTCATTTTACACACACTCAAAGTGAAAAGAGGTGTTATAAAGATTGAAATATCCTATTTTCACAAGTTAATAGTGAGTTGAATTGCAGCTCTGGTGGGTCCTGCAATCCTATCAATCATCCTTGAGATGCTACTGCAACTTGTCCATCTGTGTCTAAATGACTTCATTGGACATAAATAGGAAAAGGCACACACCTGTCTTATTTAATGTCTCACATTAGATGTGTGTCAGAGTGAAAACAAAGCCATGAGCATCATAGCTGCCATCATTCTCAAATGGAAGACATTTGGAACAACCAACAGTCTTTCAGGATCTAGCCTCCAAACCAAACTGAGATCCTGAGGTCCCTTGTGGAGATGGGAGAGACTTACAGAAGAACAGCCATCACTGCAGCACTCCACCAGTCAGATCTCTATTGTTGAGAACCCATTTCTCACTAAAAGAAGCCATTCTTCACTAAAAGTCACATGACAGCTGACTGGGAGTTGGTCAAAAAGCACCTGAAGAACTCTCAGACCCTGAGAAACAAAATCCCCTGGTCTAATAACATAACGATTTAACTATTTGGAATCAGAAAATCAGGCACTGCACATCACCTTATTAAAACCATCTCTACAGTCAGGCATGGTGGTGGCAGCATCATGCTGTCGGGATGTTTCTCTGCAACGGGAGATTAGTCAGTAGAGAGGCAAGATTAATGAAGATAAAGCGCTATCCTGAGTGAACACCTTCTCCAGAGTGCTCAGGAACTCAGGCTTTGATGAAGGTATACAGTTATATATATATATATATATATATGAACACCTGTTTTCACTTAGTGGGGACTGTGTGTAGAATAATCTTTTCTGAAAAGTCAGAAATAATGAAATCTTATTTTATTTAATACTTGTTTATTGTATTCTAATAACAGATTAATTGTAAGAGATGCTAGCTAGTTCATTAGGTAATTATATTAAGTTTCAATACAGACTTTTATTTAATTAAATTAAAATAAAAAAATATATATTTGTCACGTACACAAACATACACAGTATGATATGCAGTAAAATGTTTAAGTGAAACTGTCTGTGAACTGAAATGAAAAAAACATAATAAAATATAAAGTTTTTAACACAATAAAAGGAAAATTGCACAATATACACAAATGTACAAATTTACAAAAGTCAGGTAAAATGATGCGAATCATTCACAGTTAAGTAAAACAAAATTCAGCACAGAATGTGGAAAGTGTCCAAAGTGTAATTGTAAACTGAGAGAAATAAAAACATGA
The DNA here is from genome assembly GCA_028565275.1 of Leiocassis micropogon. Classification (NCBI taxonomy): domain Eukaryota; kingdom Metazoa; phylum Chordata; class Actinopteri; order Siluriformes; family Bagridae; genus Leiocassis; species Leiocassis micropogon. Next base: position 997,726 of record JAOVVA010000019.1, read on the forward strand.
AAAATATAAAAATATAAAAAATATACCAGGGTATAACTCAACAATACAGAACAAATAGATTTTATAATCTTCTTGTAGGGTTTTTGTTGACATTTTAATGATTTAACATACAATGTGTTGAGGAAACACAATGTGAATGAATAAATGAATACATAAATGCATAAATAAAGTCAAATCAGTAAATAACTAAATACATTTCTAATAAAAACATTAGTTGTACAGTATATGCAGAGATGCTTCCTTACCCACAGCATGTATGTAAGGAGTCAGAGGTTAAACTGTAACTTTACTTCAGGACAGAAGAGTTTACACGGCTTCGCGGTTTCTCAGTAACATGACAAGTTGTGATTTTTATCTTATTAACTTTAAGAGAGAGAAGAAAAAGAGACCGGTGAGGAAATGAGTGTTTAAAGCTGCTACAACATAAATGAGAACAGTAGCTCACTGGTTTTGAGGAAATTGATGTAACTAAAAATCAATTATCTATAAAGACCTACAGCATGCTGACCTACGCGTGAAAACCGAGGACCTAAAAAAACTGAGGTCCTGACCTGATGCTACTACCTGAGAGCTATCATGAACCCATGTATTATTACTGAGATCCTGAAAAGTAACGCACACACACACACACACACACACACACACACACACACACACACCCTGTCTTTACCTATGACTATCTCTCAAAGTCACATAATTATACACATTTAAAGGTTCCTCATCTTCACTATCACTTGCTAAGTGTAGGACTCAGCACTCGGCTAATCTCTTTAAAACACACACACACACACACACACACACACACACACACACTGCACTTTACGTGACTGTTTACCTGAACACTGCTTATTTAATGTGGCTGAAGCTAATTAAAGATAAACATCTTTAAAGGAGAGCTGTGGGGTGCCATTACTTTTAAGTCAAAACCAAACAATGCCTTGTTAAGTTAAGCCTTAACACTGAGAAAAAAATTAACAACAACAGAAGAGAGCAACAAAAGATTTCATTTAAATTTAACAGAATATGTTTTATTAAGTTTAGTAAACCAGAAATATTTTATGACATACCACAAATATGAAACAATAAACAAAACACAATAAACAAACATGAATAAGTTTAACTAGCATGTGTAGTACATGATCTTTTTACACCTGGCATGTCAACAGGTAGTTAGCATTAAAGCATTAATCTCGCCGTGTTCCTTCTGCATATGGTGTTCATTAGGAGGTGATAAGTGAACACGCGTTAGTGTGTGTAGTCCGTGTGTGAACCTTAGCTTTACCTCACTGACCCTCATATGTCAGGATCAGTCAGACGGAAATGTTTAGCGTTAGCATTAGCCTTAATGTCAGAGTACAAGACAGCTGGGTTTGATCATAGCTACATTAGCCACTTAGCGTCGGGAACTCCTAGAGTGCTGGAAATATATCTTAGATTAACACACACACACACACACACACACACACATACTCTAATATTACTCTACTGATATTTAACCCAAATTTCCTGTTTCTGTTTAAAACTGATTTGGGGCGGAGCTTTCTAAACCTACTAAATTATATTACAAACTAATCGTAGCCTCTTTAGACCAACCATGTTTGAATTTGTCGTTGTCAAATTTCTTTAGAAGTTCTAAGTCTGAACCTTCTGCATAAAAATGACTTACAGTAAGGGCGACTGACATGCATGACTTACATGCAAAAGCTCATTTTATGATGTCACTAAATAATCTGCGCTGTTTTCGACCAATCCCAGGCTGATGTACAAATTCCCAATGGGTGTCATTACCGTCGGGAAATGAAGCCGCTCGTCACAAAACCATTTCGATCACCTTGTTAGCTAGCTAGCACTGGTGGTTGTCATAGGTTTTAGCTGTTGTTTGATAAAACTTTGAGCAAATAATGTAAACCCCGGACTCTGATGCTAAAAATCCTACTCAAGTTTGAGTTTATGAGCAGTTATCAAAATAGCTAGCCAAGTCAGCTAATGTTAGCTTAAAGAACGGTGGGAGAATATAGAGGACATGTCGCTGACATTAGATAAACCCCATAGCTAATTATTTTCCTATTCTCATCCTTGTGTGAGACTATCCAGGCTAAAATAATGTGCATAATTTTTGCTTTCAAACATTAGCAACATCTTCATATCGTACTGTATTGTGTCATTTTATCAAGAGAGCCAATAATCATTGTTTTATTAATCAGGTTTGACCTTCAGTATCTTATATGTTTACTGGATTTTTACTGCAAAATACAATAAATGCCATTTTCAGACTTTCACTCAATCTGGCTATAAGTTATTTTCCTCAGACACACAAAGTTGTCTATAACCAAACCCCAACTCTCTCTCTCTCTCTCTCTCTCTCTCTCTACTGTTTGCTGTAATGTGAGCTGCTTTCCATGCTGCTATGCTAATTCTTTAGCTCCTAGCCCATAGTTTTAGCCTCGGTGTTCTGCTTGTGTTTCCATTTCCTTTAGGATTTAATAAATGTATATGACCGAGATTTCTTCCTGCTTCATTTTGTTTTCTGATTCAGATTGTTTTTTTCTTTTTTTCTTTTTTTTTGCATAACTATTCAGCTCATCAAACACATTTTAATATTACACAAAGATAACCCGAGTAAACACAAAATGCATGTTTTAAATGATGATTTCATTTATTAAAGGAAAAAAGCTGTCCTCGGGAGCCGTGCCTGAATCTGCTGGAGACAGTGGTCTCTATCACGGTACAGCGTACTCGAGCACGGATTGAATGCTGGAGCAATTGGACCTCGACACGGTACAAGTTTTGCGAACATACAGTAAGGGTATTAGAGATTCCTTGAAAGTACTTGTCATGTATCTGTAACTTTACACACAATGAATGTTGTTCGCTTTAAGTGATGGACTTCTGCTTCTGTTTCAAAACAACTACTGTGTTTTATATAGAACATTATAGAGCACAATGAGGGAATGAGAGTCAAGAAGAAGAAGAAGAAATGATTATTAAAGAAATGTCTAAAAAATGCCCAGGATCTTCTAGACACATTTACACCTATTATAAATGAACAAGGTCTATGGATATTCATTAAATAACTTATGATGTAAGTGAGACACGCCCCTTTGTCCTTTATCCCCCCACCAATCTTTGCAACCAAACATCATAATATCAGTTAGATTAGCTAACTAGCTTGTAAAAAAAAAAGAAGCTAAAAATTGTACAAAAGAAAAAAACAAAAGGTTCCACATTATAACACTAATGTCATCCACTAGAATCCTGACTCAATTACTCGTGCCTGAGAGAGAGAGAGAGAAAGAGAGGGAGAGAGAGCACGTCCTCTTTCGGAGAAGTGCTAACTTGGACAGTGGGAGGAATTTTTTGTGGTTTTTTTATCCAAAAGGCTCCTCCATCTGTGTAAACTGGAGACTGGAGACAGCCAGGATGTCGACTCCCTCTCTGTGCGCACACACACACACACACACACACACACACATTATAT
>JAOVVA010000019.1:1022881-1027881 GCA_028565275.1 Leiocassis micropogon
CCTCAGATTAGAGCCGTTATGAAGCTTTACAGAGCAGAAGGAGCAGATATACATCTCAATATCAACTGTTCAGAGGATTCAGTTTACCTGGTGTTGATGTTATGGCTAGTCGATGTGTGTGTACACAGAAGGCCCCAAAAAAATGCATACACACTTCAACATGAAAAATATACGCCTCTTTTCTGATGGTCACGTGACAGCATCAATCATGGTGCGACTACTGACATCTTTAGAGGAAACATAACACTACACACTGCTGCTATAATTAAAATGAGTTTTAAATATACCTTATACAGTATATCATTTGGTTGCTGTTGATTATGTTACTATATTGCTGTTTAATAATAATAAACTAATTGCACAGCTAATTATCATATCATTAGCTATGCATTGCATAAGCCTTAATTACACATTCTAATTTTTTTTTAGAAAGATCTGAAGATAACATTTTACTGAAATGTCGTCGCCTCTGTGTTGCGTATCTGCACTCCAGCTAACCCGTGTCCTGTCAAATGAAGCAGTGCTCCAGTCTTTGCCTTAAGGTTTGTGAAGTGCTATCTTGTGAAGTGTAAAGTACATTTTTAAAGCTAGCATCTTCTCCTAAAGAATTTCATTCAGTTGACATTATCGCTCCAAGCCGAGTCCGAACGTGCTTCGGTTAAGATTTCTAACTGAACTTTTTATGCAAACTTTCAATTAAATACATTTGAACCATTTTCGTTTCCACCTTAAACTACATCTTGGCTTTAAAATAATAATATAGAATGTTGGAGTTCCAGTGTTGGTTTCATGCCAGTTGTAAAAGCAGGACAATGGAATGGATGGCTGGAGTTAGGAGAAGTTTTATTAATTCTAGATAATAAATAACCCGCCTGCATGTACAGTAAGAGCAGTTTCTTTGTCAGTTTCATGTGATGAATTGCTTTATTTCCTCAGCAGAGGCTTTAAATGTTTAGAACAGAGATTTTCTAAGAAATTCTGTATGAAACGTAAGTTACACAATGAGGAATCAGTCAGAAGGGCCCAAAAAAAAAAGGAAACAAGGTACAGTTTGAGGAAAAAACGAAATTCTTGACACTAAAAAAAAATTCATTTTTCAATAATGATTCAAATATTTATTTAGTTAACAAAATGTATAACGTGACAAATCAGCCAAAATAAATGCATTAAACAGTATAAAAATTCTGCAATTAAATAAGAGACAACGTGGCATCTGAGACAGATGATTTTTATGCATAACTTTTTTTCAAGGGGTCACCACAGCAGACCATCCGTTCCACACACAGCTTGGCCCAGGGGCGTGGCAACCCACATACTCCTTACACTTTTCGCATTAATTTACAAAAATTATTTTTTCAGCAATGCTTCTGTGTTTGCGCTGCAAGTTGTGCTAATTTTAAAGTAAATGAAAGTAACATTTCATTGTTTACAAAATATTTCCTACTGATGTGACCCAAGAAAGGTTTCATGTGTCCTATTTCAATTTACTTATCATCAGGGAAAATAGAAATATAACTTAAAATATATTGAAAAATGTTTTATATGGAAAGTGAAAGAACTTGAATTTGATTTTAGTTTTATTTATTTATTGGTTTACTGTTTTATTTACTAATTTTATGCAATGAGGGTGAACTGATTATTTTTATTTATTCATTTATTTTTTGGACTTTGTTAAATTTTGACCTTCTTATTATCGTCTGGTTTTATAGTCTGTTTTTATGTCTGCAGCTATTTTAGGATTGTACAGCACTTTGGTCAACTGTGTATTGTGTTAAATGTGCTTTAAAAATAAATTTGGCTTTGACGTTGAAATTAAAGCATTTTCACCTAAAAATCTCTCAGATGCCTCATAAAAAAAAACACATTAGAGCATTATTATAAACCTATTAAGACTTGTATAAATATCTTAGCCTTTAGTCAAACATTTTATTTTTATTAAGGTACAAACGAGGGTGTGAGAAAAGCGCAGATCGCTCCGGACCTTTAATGACTCTGTGCTTTGTGTATTGCAGATATTTACATAAACAGTCGCCGTAACGGTGCTTTCCTCCCAACTCGCCATCTCTGCTTACACTTAAACACACACAGACATGCACTCGCACACACACGCACACACACACACACACACACACATGCTCCAACTGCAGGTGATGTAAAAATTCCAATTAATCATTAAATGAAAAAAAGAAACTAGACATGGCCAGAGTGGGACATTTCCCAAACACACACACAAACACACACACATAATGTATATATATATATATATATATATACACACACACACAAATAAAATGTTATATCTTATACGCATGTAATATCTTATGATATATGTCAATTAATATTCAGTATTTAATGTTTATTAATGTTCATATTTCTGTCTATGCCGGAGTAATCCTTTCTTATGATACTTGGTATTTACATTAAAAAATCTCCCTAAAACACTTTTTATTCTTTTCCTTCCTTCCTTTGTTGCTTTACTTACTTATTTACTAAGGGACATTTCCCACAGCCCCGAATTGGATCCTGAAACAGAGCGATGTTGAGATTAAAGGAAATCCTAGGAAGACTGACAGGAAGTTCATTAGAGTTTGGAACGGCTGGATACGATTTTTTTTTTTTCTTTTGCATTTGACCTCCACCACAGTGAATTTAAAATGAAACACTCAAGATGACAAACATAAGGATGGAAATTCTTTGCAGTCAGTAGAACCCATGGACTGGGACCAAACGCTGAGTTTCCTCCCTCACGATGTTCTGCTTGTTTGTGGGTTTTTCTGCCTTCAGTCTTGTCTTCAGTAAGTGTGAAAAGCACACTCTATTGGGTTGAGATCAGCCGACCTGGCCGGTGAAGAATATCCCATTTCTTTGCTCTGGGTGACTTTCACTGTATGTTTTGGGTCATCGTTCACCAGCAGTATGAAGCGGCGTCCTATCAGTCCTGCAGCATTTGGTTGAAGCTGATCAGAGAGTACAGCCCTGTACACTTCAAAATTCATCCTGCTATTTTTATCAGCCGTCACGTCATCAATAAACACCAGACACCCGGTTCCACTGGCAGTCACACACACTTATGGCTTAACACTACTTCCACTATGTTTGTCAGACGACGGACCACGTCACCTCCGGATCATGAGTTGTTTCTTTCGTCCTCCATCATTTTCTCTTCCCATTCATCTGGTACAAGTTAACTTTGGTTTCATCAGTCTGGTAATTTTTGTTATTTTAAAATATTTTTTTCTGGCAAAGTCTAATGCTTCTTGTATCTTTAAAATCTATTTCTATCTGAGTCGAAAGGACAATTTGTAGTTAAAATCTAGGCAATTTGTTAAAACTTATGATGTCACAACACAAAGGAAAAATGAAAAAAAAAAAAACCCTGGAACATTGTACAACAACACTGGCACTTTATGGTATGAGCTGCTTTGTGTGTGTGTGTGCATGTGGGTGTGTGTGTTATAGAGGCAGGTTTAGAGCATTGAAGCACCTCCATCGATCACATGTCCACGGGGAGATCACTTCATCCCCCAATGACCTGCACTGATATGGACACTCCAATAGTGTTCATTACACACAATAGCCCAACATGGCTAATTATTGTGAACAATCACCTAGTTAATTAACCAATTATCCGTGTGAGCAATCAAGCAGCTGGGCTAATCAATACTCGCTTCCTCACCGCTAATGCAGTCTTTACCTCTTTACCTTCAGCTGACACATCGGCTGAGGCCATGAACCAATCACAGAGATCTATATGTGTATGTCCACCCTAGCACTCACGCTAACTCGCTAACACCCTCATATCGACTGAATCACTGAGGTCATAAACTTCTGCCCTACGACTGACTTCATGTTAAATGTTTTTTTTTTCTCCCTAAAAGATCTCACTGAAACAGAACAAAAAAAAAGATAAATAAATATTATTGTTAAATCTCAGTCACAGACAATAATTATTTAAAGAACTGAATATTTATTAGTAAAATTTGGATTCTTTTATTCATAATAATGATAAAATTATGGATACATTTATTGCGTTTCCATGTAAACTATCAACACGTCCTCATTCACTTTATCTTTTAACTGCGGCTTATCACTTCACACGTACAGACACGAGGCACGCTCATGCCGAACTGTTGAGAAATGTCTAAGAACTGTCACCATGATGATGATCTACCAGCTGTTACACGGTTCTTACTGTACCAAAAACTGTGGCTACAGAAGCTCCGATCTATACTCATTTATAATAAACATCACCATACACACTGTAATATCTGTTATTGCAATGTCGAGGTGTTGTCCATAATAGGGGCCCATTAGGTGGTACAGTACGAGAGTGACAGGGCATTATGGGCGTCTCGATTTTTGGCATTGGAAACTGGTTCTTGGCACATGGATCGTAACTTTACTGGAGGAAAGAAGCCTGAGCTGGTGTGGGAGGTTGAGAAATACCAACTAGATATAGGTGTTCTCACCTCTACACATCCTCGATTCCACACAACCAAAATCCTTGATAAGGGGTGGTCTCTCTTATGTTCAGGAGATGCCCAGGGTGAGCAGTGCAGAGTGTGTATGGGGACACTCAAAGTCCACAGCATAGTTAGAGTTTGTCCCCATAGATGAGAGGCTCATGCCAATGTGACTGTTGTGTTGCTTGTACTGTATGTGCCTTCTTGGAGAGGGCAAGATACAGTAGCATGGGAGATGGATGGACAGACCTGTCAGGCCCAAATGAGTAGTTGGGGTTCCCTGGGAACAGCTGGTGGTCCAAAGTTATTTTAATTCCCACCTCCGACAGAGCTTTTCCCGCATCCCAGAGGAGGTAGAGGACATGGAATTTAAGTAGATCCCGTTTAAGACCTCTCTCATGGAAGCAGCTGAACATAGCTGTGGTCAAAAGCTTGTTGTTGCATGTCATGGCAGCAACCCAAGGACCCACTGAACTCTGGTACTGGCAAAAAAAGAAAAAATCCATAGTAGCAGCAGAAGCAAAATCTGTAGCATGG
>JAOVVA010000019.1:1030381-1036197 GCA_028565275.1 Leiocassis micropogon
TAACACATCTGCATAACACATATAATGCCACCTGTAAAGTTACGACATTATGATACTGAAGTGATACTAATTATTGTTATTATTATTATTGTTTTTATTGTTATTGTTGTTGTTGAATAACAGTAGAAATCTATTATGATGAAGGTAATTAATTATTAAACTGATGATAAGGTCACACCATGTTGAAATGAACGATTAATATAATCACACAAATAATTATAAACAATAAAATAAATAGTAGGCACTATTATAACGAGAAATTAATTAAAGTGTTGAAATAAAGGATCAGTCAAGTATTAGTAAATTATTAATATACAGTACCAGTCAAAAGTTTGAACACACCTTTCTGTTTTTGTTAAGTGATTTATTTTCTACACTCTAGAATAAAACCATTTGTTAGTTGTTTTTTTTTTTTTGTTTTTTTTTACCTCTAAACTATAAAATAACACATATGGCGTTATGTAATTAAATAACAACAGTCAGTTGTTATTTTAAGACATGAAGGCCAGCTGTTCTGGAACAGTTTGTACAAGAACAGTATTGTGTCGAGTGCGTTTGTGAAACCCATCAAGCTCCATGATGATGAAACTGTCTCTCATGAAGACCTTCCCAGGAAAGCAAGACCAAAACTGAGCTCTGCTGCAGAGGAGAAGTTCATTTAGAGTCACCAGCCTCAGAAATCACAACCAGCACCTCAGATTAGAGCCGTTATGAAGCTTTACAGAGCAGAAGGAGCAGATATACATCTCACCTTCAGTATTGCTTTATAGTGTAGAAAGAAATAAACATCAGAAAATACCATGAAGTTAGAAGGAGGTGTACAAAAGTTTGGTAATATATACACTGGTAGTGTATATATTAGTGCATGATGTAATAATGTAATAACATTGATGACTGGTTTAATTAAACCTAATTGTTTCTGCATTTGTTATTCAGCAGCACCTGCCTCACCAGTTGAGGAGTGTGAAGGATTCAGATGATACAATGTATGTATAATATAATATAATATAATATAATATAAATTTATGCCATTTAGGTTATTCTAATGTAAAGACATTGAGTAACAAGTCATATTTCTGATGGAGATCTGTCTCTGACATCATCCATGTGGGGAAAAAAACTATTGCAAACTTAAATGTGAAGGTATAATAAATTAATGAATTGGTTAGTTGATTAGATAATTAGTCAATTAATTTTATGGCTTTTTGAACTAATTAATTGGTTGGCTTGAACTGATACATTGATTTAATGATGAATTGCAGTAGTTGATTAAATATTTAATTATTATTTTTTTTATTTTTTTGTTTATTACAATAATGAAGTAATCCAATAATAAATTAACCACAAAACAATAACTTTAATTATTAATTTAATAATGGCTAATTTAACTATTTTCATAAATCATACATTTACATACATACAGGTAATCAGTCGATCAATTCATTAACTAGTTAATTAATATAATGTAATCGTAATGGTAATTATAATTATGTATTTATTGTTTAGCTTTGACGTAATTTCTTAGTTAATCTTATGATCTATGAATATAAGGTTATCAGGAAACATTTATGTACCGTCCTCTGTTCTTTACAAGGATGTACTGTATAGTTTTTCAGTGTGTGTGTGTGTGTGTGTGTGGAGAAAGAGTAGACCTGGTAATAAGACTTATGTTGCAGGACTTTTTAAAACATGGATCTGACTGTGTTTCCAATAAAGCAAGTGTTTTATTGCTTTCACAGTCATACATACTCTAATATTTCATTGGACTGCCTTTGGTTTTAATTTATTTACAACATTTATTTCCATCCAGAGTCAAATTAATTTCTTTTCTAGATCTTGTACTGATGATGCGTGAGTCGGACTGCTGCATAAAGCCTTCTCCAACACATCCCAAAAATTCTCAAATGGGTTAAGGCCTGAACCACTCTTTCACAATTTGAGGATGATGAATCCTGGCATCATCGACTGATGGAAGTCCAATCAGGGAAGAAAATAACCCAATGATGGAAAATCCTGGTCATTCAGTACATTCAGGTCGTCAGCAGACTTCATTTTTTGGGCACATATCGTTGCTGAGCCTAGACCTGACCAAATCATAATGCTGCCCCCACTAGGCATGATGGGTACATCATGTCATCCACCGCTCTTCTTATCCTGAGGCCCTCATCACTCTGGGACTGGGTAAATCTGGACTCATCAGGCCACATGACCCTTTTCCATTGCTCCACAGTCCATTCCTTATGTTCCCTAGCAAATCACTGATAAGTTGTTTCTTAAGGTTTAGTCCCAATCCCTTGAGATCTCGCCACATTGTGCGCATGTTGAAATGCTTTTACGTTCATCACTATTAAACACAGCTGTTTAAACATTTCTCCTTACAGGCAAATAACACAACATCAACCATTTTAAAAACCCATATAAATGTATTGTTTGTGGCACATCAAAGAAACAAATGGTTACCATAGAAATTATAAGGTTTCTAGAGATTTATAGGAATCCGTCAAATCAGAGAAAGGATGAAACTTCAAAAGCATTGTAACAACAAAACAACAATGAACTGAGAAGTATTTTATTCTGGAACACAGCACTATCAGCTGCCTCATAACGGCGAAACAATCGGTTAGAAATCCGTTGTTGTGTTTAATTCCTTGTTTTCCATTTTATTGTGCCGTGTTTTCTGTCTTGTGGCTCTGCGGTCAGCGGCCGTTGTGTTCGAGCATGGGTCGTACATTGACAAGCCGCCGCCCCTGCTTTCTTTTTGTTTAGGAAACATGACAGTAACACACGCTGAGAGCGCTGTCCTGCTTTCACACCTACGCTTGTGTTTGGGCTACAACCAGCGAATCAAACACACCGTGTTGTTGTACAAATAATGTGGCACATTTGCAAGTCAAATATCAAACATGCATACGCAATGAAGTTTCTCAGAGGTGTTCTTCATCTTCTGAAAATTAGATAGAGAGAAGGAGAGAGAGTGAAAAAGAGAGAGAGAGAGACGCTGTTCTGTCCAATGTGTCCATGTATGAACGGTGTGACGATATGATATCCATATCAATAACTTGGTCCACGATACATTTCGTTTGAATAGCACAAGCACTTTTAAAACTCTTTCCCCTGACCAGTAGCTGGTAATTTCCTTTATTCGTGTTTTATTTCTTAAGTATCTTTCTCCGCTCTGTATCAGACTGTAGGGAGTCAGAGGGCTTGTTGTGGTTCAGGAAAAATTGTAGCTATCAGAAAAAAAAAAAGGTTTTAACCTTGCTTAAAAAATGTAGTTGCTAACTAAAAAAAAAAGTATTATATTTATATGTGGACAAGTGTAGGGACTTTTTGGCTTTTATTCTTTCCTCTCTAGAGCTCCTAGCTGTAGTTGATGTCACGTCTTGGCCGAACTTAGTGTCTATAAAAGTGCTGTGTGCCGATGTTCACAGCAGAGCGACAAAGCAAAAAAATTGAAATATATTTTACAGATTTTTGCACAATCATTGTCGAGTCCAACTCAGACCTCATTGTCCACCTCAGACCTTATATCCAGGTCAATATAGTGGTAATAATAATGTGTAATTAATGACAAACATTTATTTGAGGTGCGTAAGGTCCACGGTCATTAGAAAACTTTCTGTATTGTATTATAACGCACTGTACAGTATGCTAATAGCTAAATGTTAGGATTGAATAATGCAGTATTGAACATAATCCAAAGTAATAAATGATTAAATCATCTGTGACAGTCTTTAAAAGCACTGTATTCACTGATCAGCCATAATTTTTATACAATAAACATTAAGGCCAGTGTTGTGTAGGTTCCACTTGGGTGGCTCTGACCCCTGAGGGCCGTGGCTCCACAAGACCTCCGGATGTGTGCTGTGGGGTGCCTGGCACCAGGATGGTGGCAGCGTAACCTTTGGGTGCTGTGGGTTGGGGAGGTGGAGCCTCCATGGATCAAACTTGCTACAACTTATTTGTTTGGAACAAACTTATTTATCCTTGATTGGATCGGGCTCTAGAGAGATTGGAGGCGGGGTCAGGAGTCTTGGGCTCTTTGCCTGCTGGGCCCCATGTGCAGTGTGTGGTGGTACACTGGTTGTTCTGATACCTTTCTATAGCGGACAGAATTGACTTTTTTTTTGCAGTTTGTGCTGCATTGGCTTTTCTGTGGGGGTCCTGGATGCCCATGATTCTGTCGCCAGTTTACTGGGGAATAATTGATAATAAGTTTTATTTAATTCAAGTGGTGTTAGTGTTGTGGCTGATCAGTGTAAATAAAGTGCTTATTTATTAATTTATTTTATTTAACTATTAGTTTACTTAAAAATCGAACTGAGATCAAAAATGTATTACAAATGAGACCTGGATAATTTATAAACTTTTAATAATATTATTTATTATAATAAACATTCACAAAAATGAAACCAATTCAATTTATTTCAACAATTCCAGTTACAATCAAATAAAATTCTGGAACTCTATATTTATAAAATGTCCTAATATTCGGTCATCATTACTAGTATTTAATATTCTTCTTATTATTATTCTTCTTATTATTATTATTATATATCTTATTTTAACATCTGATAACTGTATACGTTGATGAAATAGCGATACATATCCGGGCAGTGCAAACCCGGCACACAGTCTTCACGCAGGTAAGCAAGCACCTCTGGCTCGGTCAAGAGGTTAAAGGCCAACCGTGAGTGTGTGGATCCATGTGACTATTATTTGAGTTGTAATGTCAATGGTGCAACAATGACAGCACTAGACCATCAGTTTGTGAGGAACAGCAACACTTATAACGTCACAGCACACACCCTACAGTAACACGCCTCTATTCCCAATAATACATCGCTCGCTAACTAGCATCGGCATCTAGTGCACTACTTAGAGTGCTAGAACACTTTATTCAGCAACAGCGTAGTGCGCTTAAATACAGAGGATGAATTGAGCGATTCAACCGTTCTCTGATTGTGTTTTTTTTTTCCACTAGCTGTGCTGAGTAGTGAGATGAGACGACATCCTACAGCATCTGGACGTAAATGTTAATAAGAAGGAATTCACACCGGGAGGATCCAGGTGACAGTTCCCAGGTGAACTGAGAGGACAGGGAGGACGCGCTCTGAGAATCGGTTCCTTTTATACACTACATGAGGAAAAACACGTAGCGGGCCTGGAAAAATTTATAGAGGGTTTGAGTGGAATCATAGCAATCATAGTTCTTGGCCTGTTGCAGATCGCGAGGTGTCGACGGGTCTCTGGAGGAAAACCGCGAGCGTTTATAGACACTGCAGCAGGAGTTTGGAACGATTCGTAAAGAGGAGTCGCAATCGAGCAAGAATCAAGAATTTTAATCCATCCATCCAAGACAGTTCTGCACACACTCGCAAACATATTCTAATAAAATAAAAGAAGGATTATTAACAGAGATCATTATGTTCTGTTAGAAGCTGGATTCTCCAATCTGATTGGTCAGAAGGTCAGCTTTCTGTAACTAATTTAAATATGTTTGTATCAAAGTGTTTGTTATAATGTATCCCTTATGGTTTCCATAGCAACAGCTCCTTCACAGGGAACGCTCTAACAGGAGGGATAAATAACTCTTTTACTGATGAACAACAACAAAGCACACACACACACACACACACACACACACAGACACACATTTGCACACACACACACACACACACACACACACACCTACACATACACAGACACACATTTGCACACACACACACACACACACACACACATACACAGAGACACATTTGCACACACACACACACACACACACACACACACACACACACACACACACACACACA
>JAOVVA010000019.1:1073401-1086815 GCA_028565275.1 Leiocassis micropogon
GATTATGGTTAATTGAACATGCATGGAAAACATTGTTTAAACCCTTTACAATGAAGATCTGTAAAGTTATTTGGATTGTTACAACATTATTGTTGAAATACACAGTCCTGAAAAAGGGGCGTTTCTTTTTTTTTGCTGAGTATAGATATATATATATATATACACACACACACATACACACATATGGCTCCTGCACCTGATATATTAAACATTTTGATGTTATGTCCCAGGTTTTGATCTCGCTTTGTCTATCTGGTTTTAACAATATTAAATTTATGGAAAAAAATTTAGAGAGAATTTTAGTAATAATTTGGGATAAGTTTTAACATTTTGTACACCTAACAAAATTATCCGATGATTAAATATGAATGTCCGTGTAATTAACAAATTATTCCTTGTTATATATACATATTTACAAAAAAAACAAAAAACACACAGCGTCATAAACACACGTTCCCCCCCTACACACACACATGTTCACGCTTCATCACCCCGACTTAATTAAACATCTCAAGAGAATCCGATTCACACTAGTCAATTTTTTTTTCAGGTTGCTGAGACGCACTGAGGCGTGTCCGCTCCTTTCCTTTATTACACTTACTCTACATGAGGGAGAAAAACGAATTACGCATTAGTTCCACCCTGCCTTCGTACCTGACATCCCGTAATGCTGTAATATCTCTAAGAGGATTGTTCGTGACTTTTCGAGGCTCATGGAGACACTTAAGACCGGGAAGGTGAAACATGGCGGCTATAAAAGCGGCGTTTATGCTTAAAGCGAGGCTGAAGATAAAGCGATAAAATCAACAAAGCGGAGGACACCAGCATGAGGAGCTAATGAGTGCTAGTCCACTAAAGCGCTACGTATCAATGATGACAAATCGATGAGAGAGAGAGAGAATGAGAGAGATTGAGAGGCACATACTAGAAGAGATCTGAATTCTTGATTCTGATTGGTCAGAAGGTGTTGATTAGTTCTCTATAACAGCGGTCTCTTATCTGACAGGTTTCTATTATTGCAATGTTCTCATAGCAACGGCTCATTTACAGGGACATGCATAATGGATGCTCTGCTAATAAAAAGGATATTTTTAAAAATTATATGTTGAAGTTTCCTGTAAGGAGAAATGTATGTATTTAGCCTGTATGGAAGGAGTCTCCAGTGTCAGTGATTTTGTAACAGTCACAAGTAAAGCTGTTGCTTGTTTTCTAGATGTTCTTATTTTCATAAAAAATTGTAACTGCTGTGGTGTTAAAAGAAATAAAACACTCACGGACGTGCCATTACACTACAACTGAAGCCCCGCCCTCTACGTGCATCCGATAGCTGGTGTACAGTGACACCAAACTCTGTAATGTCCATGTTTACAGTAAAGTCTGTATCGTGCAGAGTCAGAAACTAAATCAGTTTTAGACACACACACACACTAAAACTGCTAAAACTGTGGCTTTAAGTTTCTGTTGCTTCATAAGGATCTAAACACTTTTCTCTGTGGTCATGCGAACATCACGCTCGGTCGATAGCACTGTCACACAGTAAAGCGTAATTTAATCGCCTCCAGACGCCGGCGTCTCAAACCTCCGGAGACGGAGAAGGTGATGAAAGGTGAAGAGGCGCGAAAGAGCAAAGGTCATGAGGTCAAAGTCTTTCACCTTGCCTTTGGACTTGCATTAGTGCTGACTGCTTGATGTGTGTGTGTGTGTGTGTGTGAGAGAGAGAGAGAGAGAGAGAGAGAGTACGAAATGTCATCAAAACCAACCAATCATCTCCTGTGCCTAAATAAGACCACGCCCATCACCGATCTGCATATCATTTGCATAGGACACGCCCAGATTTAACACCTGAACCCCTCTGATTTCTGTCAGAGAAGGAGTTGAAGAATTTCAGTTTTATGACATAATAAAACATTTTATTTATTTACATTTCACTCTGCATTCACACTAGTCATGTGACTAGCAAGTTTGGAGAAAAGAACGTTCAATTATATGATTTATTTTCCCCACTGAAAACTGGATTTTTATTTTTTTTTTGCAAATGAAATCCTACAATTCTTTATATTGCTTGTAGTTTGTGTCTTTGGGCATGTGGAGCACATGCTACTGTTCTTCCCTTGTGGGCGTGGCCTGTTCGTCCTCCATTTGTACATTACATGCCAGGCTTTGTATAACATTTGTTAGAGGAGCTAAATTTCCCAGCCACTTTACATGTGCTTTCCCAAGACTTCAACGATTTCTTTTGCTTTCTCCCAAGTTTTCTTTTTCTTCATCACATCTCTATGCACATTTCACATGAAAGTTTGCAGATAAAAGATAAAGAAGATAAAAACACACTTTGAAGAAAAAAATTTGAAACAAAAAATACCACAAACCAAGCTAAAGGACTGTCCTGAAGAATACTTCGAGCCAAGTGTTTGGAAATCGTATCTATCGTATCTAATCTGTGTGAAGTTTATCAGAAACGCTCAACTCTCTCTCCGTTTGCTGCCGTTGCTGAAATCATGGCTCTGTGTCGCACATGTGCTTAAAAAATAAACAGGCATGAGCTTAAAAAAAGTGCTGGTGTCAGTCTGATTAGGCAGATGTACCACGGTGTAGTCAATCATTCAATCAAACCCTCGAATTCATGTTCATGCGATCGGCTGGAATGACAGGAGACGTCTGATAGGCTGCTGGAACGGCATTTGATACAAACGGACTGGTGGATCTAGAAGTGCATTAAGAAAATTCATTTGTGGAGTTGTTTATATAGATCATGAAATACATTGGTGAATCGTGTCCCATTTATTTGTGCAACACAACCCTGATCTGACTGTGTGTTATAACTTTACTGTTCACAGAGCAAACACAAGTCTAATGCTTTTCATTTTGTGATGTTTCTGGCGTTCAGTCTGATAGAAAAGTTTCTTAACCTGAATATTAGGAGGCTAGTTTTGGATTCATATTTAAGGTAGGTTCGACCTAAACGGCGTTTGATTTACGCTGACATTTACATTTACACTGGGTTACTACATACTATTAGTCACAGTTTTTTATTTTGTTTAGATTAACCCAAGTTTTGAAAAAAACAAATATGATGAGATGTGATGAAATGAGATGTCTTGCTGATGTGACTTGGTATGTAGGAATGACATCGGCCATGTGTGTGTGTGTGTGTGTGTGTGTGTGCTGTTAGGGATAAAGACTATAGAACTAAGTACAAATTGTACAGAACACGCAGCTTAAGGCTGTAGGTTTAGAGTTCAATAAAATCGATCGCAAATTCTATAAGACATGCAGCTTAAAGCAGAAGGTCTACAGAGGGCAAGTGCGTGCCAATAGAGTTCTATAGAACTGAGTGTAAATTCTATACAACCTTAACATTAAATGAGACTTCTATAGATTCCTATTGTAGGAGTTCTAAAGGGTTGAGTAAAACGTTTATAGGACATGCACCTTAGAGCTATAGAGTCTGATTTAAATATTTGTAGAGTTACAAATATTATAGAAAACATTATTTCATATAAGACGACAGAACCTTCAGGAACGTGTGCAGAACCTTTGCTAAATTGCTAAAACACCGTAAGATCGGCTTTGGAACGAAGCTTTTGCTGACTTCTTTCAGATGTAAATATATTTTATTAGACGTTAATGAAGTGTAGAAGGAAACGGTCAAAGTCATCGTGTTTATAAAGAGGATTCTGAAATTATATTGAAGGATAAAAAAAAACACACACTCTGCACTGGCAGGTGTGGAGAAGTGTGTGTGTGTGTGTGTGTGTGTGTGTGTGTGTGTGTGTGTGTGTGTGTGTGTGTGTGTGGTGTTTATTATGAAAAAAGAGTCGATGAAGAGAGATGAAGGGAACTCGGCCAGCGTTCTTCTCCTGAACTTTCCTTGGACTTCATTAGACTGAGCCACCGATACTAACCGTGTTAGAGGCAGCGAGGTGAAACCGGTCCTGATAAATGAAAGAGTGACTTATTAGATCATCCTCATCCATCTTTCTATATCTCTCTCACTCACAAACACTCACACACTCACACACACACACACACACACACACACAAACAGAGCAGGCACCTGAGGAGGCTTGGTGAGTGCCAGTGTTCTGCCTAATCTGGTTTGTCTCAGTGTAATCGTGTCAATGTCACTCTCAATCAGACGCCTACAACGAGGGCCAAATAACTTCAGCTGTGATTGGACTTCGCTCTGGGATTTGTCTTTTAAATGACCTACAGACGAATGCTCTTACTCTTATCTCTTTATCTATATGTCTCTCTCTCTTTCTCTCTCTCTGGTCTGTCTTTTGTCTCTCGCTGGCCTGTCCATCAAATTGGAATGCTCTGTGATTTTGTCTTTTATTGAGACACGATCGATTGCTCCTCTCTCACTGAGAAGAAGAAGAAGAAGACATATGTGGTTGATTCACCATCAAAAATTCCTGTGTGTGAGTTTTTGTGTGCGAGTATGTATGAGAGAGAGAGAGAGAGAGAGAGAGAGGAGGGGGGTTTAGACTATAAAGTGTAATAGTTATAGTGAAAGCATGGAATATTTGATAGTACAATCAAGCGCTGTTGAATCCTGATTGGTCAGTGAGATGGTGCTGCTCAACTTTCCATAACAAGTTTCTGTTAATGCACTTACATTATCGTTTCCATAGTAACAGCTCAAGCACAGGGACTTTGCAAACAAACTAAAAAAAATAATTAAAAAAAGTATGAGAAGAAATACGTTTATTGGACATCCATGGAAGGAGTCTCCAGCGTCAATTTCATAACAATTATATGACTCGTTTTCCATGATAGTATTCCTGGATCTGTCTCTGAAGCTCCGCTCTGGACTCTTAAACCACTCAATCATCTAAACATCTCCGGTCATGATTTCCAGATTGAGTTCTGCGATTAAAAACATCTGGTTAAATCATCTCTGAACCCCAGTTTAGGGAAATTCAGAGTGACCTAGCCCAGCCTGACACACACTCCAGCAGATGACGAGATGAGTCAGAGTACAGCGTGAACATCCAGACGCGTCAGCAGCTCATGTCAGTTACAACAAACGTCGAGAAACAGAAAGAGACGTGAGAGAGGAGGAGAAAACGTCCTGGCCTGAGTTCTGAGCTCTCGAGTGTGTGCAGAAGTCATTACAGGTTAAGCGAAGCCTGATTCCCCTGATTAACCGGCGTGAGGATCTACTGTATCCGATGACGGAAACTTCACAAAGCACTTTTGTAAGTCACTCTGGATAAGAGCATCTGCCAAATTCCTAAATGTAAATGTAAATGTGATTCATAGGCTCGAGTGTGTGTAGGTGAGATGGAGCAGTGTCGCGCTTGATGAGGCTGGAAAAGTGACGGTGTTCAGTTGAATACCTGAAAAAGCACTAAATTCCTTGGTGGAGAACCTGACCTGGTTCATCAAGTTCTTTCTTGGCTATATTAAAGACTTTTTTTTTGCTGATTTTGTAACCAAAGTATCATTAAAATAAATTCTTGATTGTGACATCAGACTTGGAGTAAAACCAAAACCGTCTGCGGTTGTGTTACAGTTGTTGTGCCTGGGGAAGAGAGGAAAAGATTTCTTCTTCTTCTTCTTCTTCTTCTTCTTCTATTTCCACCAGGATAAAATTTTTAACAGCGTGCCGAACCACTTTGTGCGTATATTCTGATTAAACACTGCACATAAACACACACGTCTTATCAGATCAGCATCCATGTAAACAGTTGAGTTGGAATCTCTAAGTGGAATGATGTAAACGTAGCTAACGTCTGCGCTTGGGTGCTTGACCGGCAATCTTTAATCTTTAATTGTAAAAGTTGTCTAAAATCACACAGTGTGGAGTATAAACCAGATAAACACAACAGTGGATTTGTAATTTTATTTTACTTTCTTTTTCTTTTCTTATTATTATTATTTTTTTTACAGTTTTCAATTACTTATTAATAATTTATTAAAACAAAAGTAATAGCACCCTATAAAAGCATGAAGTGTTACTGTGTGTCTGTGGTACTGTAGCTGCGATGGCTGAGTTGCATTAGTGGTGGATCTGAGAGACTGGGCAGTTGTTTGCCATTTTTTCGCCAGCTTTGTTTCATTTTCAGCCCCATTTTTGCTTGTTGTATGAGGTTTTATAAAAGTTACTGTGAAAGTCTCTGCCACAGGCTATAAAGTGCCAGAATATACTACAATTCAAAAACTGGTTGACTACGCAACAACTTCAGCAGCGACCTCATTTCCCCACTCGTCTGTTCCCACCACCATTTAGAATTCAATCTTAATTAAATTCAATTAAATTTTATTTATATAGTGCTTTTAACAATGGTCATTGTCTCAAAGCAGCTTCACAAAATTAAAAGACAATTATGGAAATGTGTATGGGAGTGAAAAATGTTTATAGATCGTAATGATTAGACTGTCCCTCATGAGCAAGCCGAGGGCGACAGTGACGGTGCTGAGGGAAAAACTCCCTGAGATGGTGGTAGGAATAAACCCTGAGAGGAACCAGACTCAACAGGGAACCCATCCTCATCGGGGTGATAACGGATAGCAGGAATTTTATGCGGACATACTGTGTTACGCAGCTGGAAATTCAATATACTGTAACAGAAGATGTCTAAGGTAACATAGAGAGCAGTATACTAATCACAGGCCTGATCATCTGTCATTATCTGCACCTGTTTCTCACTGGTTTGTGCCTTAAGTTAGATGTTTTTTTATGCTTGAATGATTCATAGGTCTTTGGCTTAACAAACAAAAAACATTCCTCTGAAACCGCTCAGGTACAGGGACTGGACTGAACATGAGAGACCTTCAGCAAGCCTGGAGAACAGTTCCTCAAGACTACATTAAACATCCAAGAAAGTCTGGAGCTTTGGAAGCAAAATATAAAGAAATGAGGGGGGTTTAGATGTTTCATAAACAAAGTTTGGTAAAAAAAAAACATGTTCGATCATCCTGCACAAATGCACAGTTTTTTTGCGTAAAGTGTCACAATAATCGGAATAATCATGCTAGCATAATACATTTTAAGAAACAGCGCCTGTGATAGCGTAGTGTGATATCTGTGTGAGTTAGCTCTAATTATGCTAATAAGAATAATTTATAATACAGCACCCCGATTCCCACGAGGCCGTGCCGCAGACGCACCTCTGCTTTTTATGAATAATTCCATCGATCGCTTGCTTTCAGTGCTTTTCGCGCTTATAATCTTCGCTTATAATCCTGGAGCATTATTGATCAGAACGCATGTAATAAAGCTCCATGGTTTTACCTGCTTCTCACCGTCTAATGTGCAAAATAAGCATTACTGCATCAGCAGCGAGGGGGAAAGCGGTACATAAGCGCAGGAACGTTGGTGGTAATTATACTAACGCCATCGAGTGGCCGGGCGCCCGGCGCATAATCAAACTTATAAGTGTGATTTACGCTGCTTCGGATATTTTTTCCCCTGAGGAACACGAGGAGCCGTGAGCGCCAGTTTTACCCAAGATTCATTGCTGTATCAGTGGAAAAGCAGATGTCTAGCCCTTAAAAACATCAATGAGGTCACGTTTAAGTGATAAGATTCGACAAGGCAATATCCGAACCGTATCTTCTTATTGCTTCATGTTTGTGTAAATAAATAAATAAATAAGTAAATAAATAAATCCACATCATGAATTATCCTGTTCAAGCCTTTAATATGATAATAAATATGTTAAAAACTATAAAGCAGACAAAGTGGCGTTACTTTTATACTTTTATTGAACTTCATTATTGTCTTACAATGGTGTGTTCCAAAGTGTTTTATTCACCGTGTGTGTCAGCAAATTTATTTGAAAAAAGCAACATATGATACTTTTTATCGGTACTGTTTCTTATGTACATTATAGCAGCTATAAACAGTCATTCCCTCACTCGTTTCTCGATTTTCAATATCAGAAATCACAAAAAGGCTCCTCTGTCCGGAACGTGTTGGAAAGCTTAAAACGTGAGCTTAAAAGATAAATCTGCGCTACAGTCAGAGCTGCTGATTTAGGGAATTAATCAACACCTTCTGACCAATCAGGATCCATATTAATGAGATGAATGCAGCTCTGTCAACAATGTAACGCTATAGAGATTATGGAAAATATGTTGGCTGTCAATTAAGCCTCTACATTAGAATATTAAGCCACGCCTACCAGGACAGCTCTCAGATGGGTGCAATGGGTAAAATTAGCAAGCACGCCAATTTAGTTCATGTTTATCGCCATGTTATTCAGATTCTTCATTTAAATTTAATGGATACTTGATTAAATATTAAACATTTGAGATAAGAGAAGTCCAGGAGTAAATTTTGTGAGTGAATGAGTGTTTGGGTTTGTTATGTGTGTGTGTGTGTGTGTGTTTGCTGAGCAGACTGATGTGACGTGGCTAAAGTGACTAACTGAGGACACAGAAGCTATTTTATAATCAAATCCAGAGACAGAGAGAGAGAGACAGAGAGAGAGAGAGACAGAGACAGAGACGTTCTCAGGATTAGCATGTAAACATTTATTCCCCTCGGGTGATGCAACACTGAGATGCAGCCAAGTGCAACACACACACACAAAAACACCGGTAGACACATATGTACACACACACCAGACAGACGACAGACATACACATAATACAAACATAACCTTAAACCTTCTTAATCACAAAGCGTTAATCTTGCATGAATCGTTTCCCATGAAGAAGGGTTCAGGAATTATTTCCCAAGATGCCACAGGACTTAGATCATTCAACAGGGACTTTTACGCTACTACGCTTTTCAGGTTCCCCTCAGACAATGCTCAATGTTTAGATGTAAAGAGAAACAAACAAACATACAAATAAATAAATGTATTTATTTATTTTTGCATTTTTTTTAGCAGTGCTTTACATTCAAGTAAAAAAAAAACATGTAAAAAAAATTTAAATCATAAAAAAAATAAAAAAATAAAAGTAAAAATACAGAATATACGGTAAAAGGTACAAAATAAAACAAAAAATATCAAGGGAGAATATAACAAAATTTAAATAAACCACTTTTAGCATCATCTATTTTATAGATTCATGGAGGGTATCAATATTTTTGCACTTCCTACCAAAAATAGATAAATAAATACATTTTAAAAGTTACAATAGTCAGTAGAGCACAGAGGGTACGTGAAAAAATAACAGCACCCCGAAAAACAGCTTGGCGGGCTGCAGGGGGCTGAGGTGCCCTCTCAGTGGAAAAGGTGAGGGTTGGGCGGGGCATGGGGGTAGAGTTTTACGCCCGGGGGTGACATCGCAGTGGGGTGGAAACTCCATCTGTTTCTGAGGGTCGCATAACGATGACAGTTACAGAACAAGCACTTAAGTCTTGAAGTTTTTATACCGTGAACATCTAAAGGGCACTTCAGAATAAATTTAGGTGCATCTTAACTAGTTTATACTAACTAGCATCACTAGCCTACGTACCTAGCATGTACTGTTAAAATGTATAAATTAAATGCACGCACATCTGCAGATAAATTAAAAGAGTGCAAAAAATGTTTTTTATTTGGCGCATTATCTGCATTACCTTTGAAATTTTGTGACGCTGAAACAAAGAAATTAAATTAGAGCTAGCATCCATAGTTACAATAGCTTACAATATTACAACTAATAACCTTGGTTTGAATCCAATAATCATATCCAGCTTATATTGAAATTTACTTACTGTACTGTATAATGCATCCCATTATGATATCCAGCACAACAGCACGACCTCGAGTGTGATATTACTTTTATACGACAGTTCCACAAAAACCATTTATTATCAACAGATTATGCTTCGTTTCTTTATTTAAACAGTTATTTTGCTCCACCCACACATATCCTTCCACACCTGGCGGAACTAACTAACTGCGACTGGTGGAGCTGATGATCGACAGTTACAGGACGTGAAAGTTGAAAAGGTGAGGAGAATAAACATGGAGGTGGTGGCCAGTCCTGAGAAATGAGATTTACCTTATATTTCCACTCATTCTGCTTTAGAAAATCAGCTCTGTTACTTTGAGGTTCTGGGGTCGAATCCCAAATAGTGTGAATGGAAAGCTAGAGCACCATGTAGGGTGTACAGTCCCCCTGTTGCACACCAAGTAGTGCCCTTGATCGGGGGTTAGAGAGCGATTTGAGATTCAGCCTTGTGTTAGAAGCCAGTTTCAATTTAGCTAATTAATTAAGTGGATTATATGTTACATTAAGTGCTTATTTATAACGTGTAATGAAGTCAGTTTGCGATCTAAAATATGATAAACGTACAAATCTGTGGGCTTCTGAAAAAAGAAGAACATGACAGAAACATGAACAGTTCTGGGAATTTTAAGGTAGAAACTGTGGAGAATAAAGGATGCGAAGGTGGAATACAAAATCAGCATCACTGACAGACAGACACACACACACACACACACACACACACACACACACACACACTGTTACAGTAAGTCTTAGCCACGCTGGTGAGAAAGAGCATAGTCAGAAGGAGCTAAATATAGGCATGTGAACACTCATGCTAAAGAAAAAGAGCTAATGTGGACCATGAGTGTGTGTGATGTGGTGTGAGCAAATGTGTGTGATGTGTCACTAGAGTTCGGGGGATGAAAACACACAGCAGGGGGTGTACACTATACACACACCTACATAGACACACACACACATACAACACACACACAGATCTGGGATAATGGCATGATGCTGTGTAAACTATCACTGTTATCATTATCGTTTCTCTATCCATGTCCCGATTCACTTGTGTGTGTGTGTGTGTGTGTGTGTGTGTGTGTGTGTGTGGAGCCACACAGATCTAGTTAGCTCCTGGCCAGGGACTTTCCAGGCCAAACCTCATCCATTTAGAGTCAGCTGTTCTGTGTGTGTGTGTGTGTGTGTGTGTGTGTGTGTGAGAGAGAGAGAGAGAGAGAGAGAGAGAGAACGAGAAGTTCAGGGGTCATACTGTATGTGGTGGTATCTAGGGTCGGATCAGTGTACAACAGACGTATGAAAGTGGACGGGCGAGATATAATACAAGTTAAGGATTGGTCAAACACATGGTCACATGATCCCTTCATTTTCTGGTTGGATTTCATGAAGACTGGATGCAAAATGACTTCCTGTTTACGTCTCCCACTTCCTATATAACAGCATAACTTAAACGTGCCAAAATTTAGCCTAAAAAAAATTCTGTGCTTTTAATGTATTTTAAGATTGACCGACTATGTTTGAAATCACATTTTATCTAATATTATTACTTTTTAAGGTAATTTCATAATTTCATTTTATTTTTTGTGAAGTTCTGACCCTTATGGCTTTCCACACCGTTACACTTCCTTACAATTTTCTTTTCTTTTTTCCTCATCTGGTCAAATTTTGTATTCTAACATGGCTGGTGTTGCTAGTTTTGATCCATTAGCCATACAGTAGCCATCAGCTAGCCTTGGTAGCTTGTTAGCCATTAGATAACCACTTAGTTGATCAAACAAATATTTACAGTTAATACTGTATATCTAATCACATATTGCTAGCTATTTAGCTAAAATAATGGTTTTTTTTCCTTTTTGGTCACTGTTTTTATTTTACTTGTAAATGTTTTTGTTTGATGTTTACTTGTTTGTAGCTCACAGTATATGCTAACTGTTTTACATTTTTACATTAATGTTTTGTTGTTGGTAAATTCTGCACTGTTTGCCTCAGTCTGACGCTAGCTATAATTTGCTGCCAGGAGCGTTTTGGAGTGTTAGCCATGGTCAGCTAACAGCATTGTAATTGGCTAGTCTGTGAGTCATGATGTAATATGCATAATTTACATAATGTACATTACATAAATTAATTTTGCATGATAAGCTAAAACAACATAGCATGCTAACATCCATATTTTCTTCACACATGAAAGCTATTAATCGAATTGTTGATGTTAGCTAAACCAATCAGTGCTCAAAAGTTTCCCCTGCACGTGTGTGTGGTGACTTTGCTTTGTTACGGTATGTGTCTGGTCCCCAGATTGCCCCGGACCTGTCTGATTATAACGATGATGATCTGTGCATGTGGCTCTCAGGAGGAGGCGCTGAAAGTGATTGAAGAGGCGACCGTGGCCTGACTTGGTAATGGCTTCCTCATGGAGCGGCAAGTCCAGGATCCCACATCACACGTCCACCTGATTCCACAGTCCTTTTCTCGCTGTCTCTCTTTCAACCTGGACCACATCAGTGAAGGGGAGAGGACTGAGTCAGCACACAGCTTTAGCACAACATCTCAGGCTCAGAGGAGGAAGAAAAAGAGAAGAAAACCCTTACACGTGAGCGAAAGGTTGGACAGATTTAACCAGAAGTAAGGAAATTACGACTCCTGAGGATGATGTCAAAGAAAGAACGGCGAGCAGATAAACACACGTGATGACAACATTGTTAGAACTCCATAGAAAATACATCAAACGTTAAAGAACGCTCAGCAAAGAACTCAACATGTTGTAAGATGATTACGTGGTAACGTTAGCAGTAATGTTCCTACAGCCTTGCTTCAACATTGTTACAGATAATGCTATTAGAATGTTACACTACAGTACATATTCTACACTGATGAAGCTGTAATGTTCCCAGAGTAACATTGTGGTAACATTCCAACAATGTTACTGCCTTACTTCATTACGTTTTTTTATAATGTTCATTCACAAATCTTAATGTAAGATGTAATCTTGTAATAGAAAGGATGGCAAACGAACGTCATTAGAGTGTTTCTATAGTGTTCTAAAGTGATTGAGACTTAATGTTCATAAAGAAACAGTGTAAAAATGTTTCTGTAAACATTTCTGCAAAGTTGAGGCAACACTTAACATTTCCATGTTAATTTACTTACTGTATGTTATGTAAGGACCTGTTTGTGTAGGCATTGTGTAATGGAAACAATGCCTACGTCCAACAATGTTGGACGAGAGGCGTTATTCCTTGAGTGCTGATAATAGACAGTAACAGCACTGTGAGGTGTAACACTATGTATGAGTGGGCGTGTCCCAGGTGTTGTCCAGTGGTCAATGACATTAACAATGTTACTCTGGGAACATTACAGCTTCATCAGTGTAGAATACGTACTGTAGTGTAACATTCTAATAGCATTATCTGTAACAATGTTGAAGCAAGGCTGTAGGAACATTACTGCTAACAAACAATGATATGGCTTTTATACAACAGTTGCACAAACACCTTTTATTATCAACATATTATAATTTGCTTCTTTATTTAACCAGTTATTTAGCTCCGCCCACAGATATCCTTCCACACCTGGAGGAACTAATTAACAGTGACTGATGGAGCTGGCGATCGAAAGTTAGCGAGCGACAGTTAGTGTAATTAACAGGAGGTGAACGAAGTGTTAAACTCTTAGCGGTACTCTGTAGCCAAAAGGTGAGGAGAATAAACCATGGAGGTGGTGGACAGTCCTGAGA
>JAOVVA010000019.1:1095595-1108617 GCA_028565275.1 Leiocassis micropogon
TACTCCGCCCCTAATGGTGCGTGAGCAAGCAGTTCGAAAAGATGTGGTCGGCTGACGTCACGCGGTTCGGAGGAAACGCGGGATAGTCTTCGCCCTACCGACTGAGTGGTAGTAGTACCCTTAATGTGGGAGCCCCCTAGTGACGGGGAGGACTGGCTACGACTAATATTGGGGAGAAAATTGAAAAAAACAAAAAAAAGATTAAAAAAACAAAAAAAAGATAATAATAATAATAATAATAATAATAATAATAATAATAATAAAAACTTTTGAGATACTTTGTAAGCGACTCTAGACAAAACATTTTTATGTACCACACAGAGATCATATGAAATTAGAAGATGAAGTTGTTTCATTGGAATCGGTTAAAAAAAGGTTAAAATTATAGTGCTTTATTCATGTATGTTTACAGTTTTTTCATGTATGTTTACAGTCTTTCCAGGTCCAATATGGTGTTGGCGCTGACATACGTTCTAACTGTCAACATCGTATCCAAGTGATGTCTGTGGTGATGCTTCAAGATAGAAGCATTGGTGAAAATTATGAAAAACACCAATATGACAAAAGTCCTAAATCAAAAAAAAAAAAGTTGGAAATGTACTGTAGTAACACAACACATTTTACATGAAAAAGTGAAAGAAAATTATAAAATTTTAATATTTTTATTTCAGAGAGAAAATGCAGAGAAAGAACTAAAACATCTAACAAATTATGTCCATATACATAAGGGTTTGGTCTAAATTGACCATATCGCAGGTTGAGCTTGGCTTTAACCTGGAACAAGTTCACAAATTTATATACAAAAAAGTTCATTATGATCTTAAGAGGCCTAAGAAATCATCAGAGTTGAATCTGTTATGTGTTATATCGGTTAATGTAATCTATGAAAAGAACTGAATAAATTCTTATTCTTGTACAAAACAAACACATGATTTCAGCACACGAGATAAAGCGTGAAAGGATCTGAGTCTGATTCATGAACAAGTCCATCAACATCAGAACAAAACAAAAAAAAGATTAAAAAGAATGACACGATTGTTTACGACTCTTGGTGTTATGAAGGATGATAATGAATCAATCCCACTCTGGCAACCGGTCTTATCTCTTTCCTTTATTTTTTGAAATCCACATGACTCTGATCTAAACATGGTGTGATCACAAGACCTTGGATTCTGCCTGATTGTTTTTGTCATTATTCATACATAAACAGGAAAATGAGTCATTATTTTGAAGTATCAATTATTCCTAGTAAGAGATTTCTGGAACTTAAGCCTTCAACTTTGGCCTTGGTATATTTATGCATTTACCCAGGGGAAAATAAACTATAGTTTTTCAACAAAAAATAATCATCTTTATGTTTCTGATTAGCATCAGGGACACAAAATTAGGCTTGCTTTTGCACTAAAAAAATCTATCTAACTCATATTAGCTCCAAGTTAGCATAAACAATAAATAATATATTTTTATTTGAAAATGCTTTCAGAAATCCTGTTAGGTTTGCATTTATTAGATTTCAATTTAACATTTGTAGTGGAGATTAAATTAATTTAACGTATCCTGTCATAAATCCTGTCTTGTGACTTCATGTTAGCTACTATACCTAATTAACATTAAGAATAAAATATACATTATTTTAAAAAGACCCTGTTAGAAATACTGTCGGGGTGGCTCATATTAAAAACCAATTTAGCATCAACACTAAAGATTACATTATTTTAACTTATTCTATTAGAAATTCTGTCAGGTAACTTAATATTAGCTAGCTAGTTAGTATTATAATAAAGATACATTTATTTTTAAAATACTGACACAAATCCTGTCAGGTAATTTCATATTACCTACTGTACAGTACATAGTTAGAATATATAAAAAAAAGATGAATTAATTTTTTTTTTAAATACTGACCAAAATCCTCTTATGTCTACTTCATATTAGCATGCTAATTAGCATTGAACTCCTGTCAGAAATCCTGTCAGGTAAGCTCATATAAGCTATCAATTTAGCATTACAAGAACAATTTGATAATTTTAACTTATTTTGTCAAAAGTCCTATCAGGTTACTTCATATTACCTAACTAATAAACATTAATAACAAAAAGTACATTATTTTTAAAATATCTTTTTAAAAAATATATTTTTTTAATCCTTTCAGAAATCATGTCAGGTATTATCTAATTCTTTTAACTTATCCTGTCAGAAAAAATGTTAGCTAGCTACTCAGCATTAAGAATAAAGAGTAATTTATTTTGAAATCAAGTCAAATACCCTTCAGGTTAGCTGATATTAGCTTGTAAGTTAGCACTAACAATATATTATATTATTTAACTTATCCTGTCTGGTTATTTCATATAATGTGAAAATATGACATTGACAGTAAAGATTATGACATTTAAGAAGGAAATCCTGTCAGGTTAGTTCTTATAAGCTAGCAAGTTAGCATTACCACAATTTATTATTATTTTTTTTAGAAATCATGTCAGACTGGCTCATATTAGCTCTCTAGTTTGTATTTAATGTGTCCAATGTGTCCAAATATCAGATTTCTTATATATATATATATATATATATATATAGAGAGAGAGAGAGAGAGAGAGTTGATGTGTGTGTGTGTGTGCATGTGTGTGTGTGCATGTGTGACTGCGTGTTTGTGTGTCTAAGCTCATATTAGCCACATAGCTAGCATTAGCAGCTAACGTGGCCTAAATAAACAGCACAGATCTTCAGAATGACCAACCGAGACTGTGGAGCCTGCGGTTAGAGACTGTTTACACACACACACACACACACACACACACACACACACACACACACACAGTGACATAGAACATCTGGACATTCTCTCCTGCACACACGCACAAAAACACACACACTGTCTATCCATCTCTAGCACGCACACTGACTCCCCGTTCGTTCCCAAGTGATGCACACAGAGAGAGACGAAATTGTGTGTGTGTGTGTCATTCTTTGTTTGGTCTCTAGTCTGACATTCTGAATGTCTTCAGAATGTCTTTTACCAGCTTTAAAGATAAATAAACTTTCTAAATATTCTTACAGAGAGGAGAGAGAGAGAGAGAGAGAGAGAGAGAGGGAGAGATAGATACTGAGTACACAGGATGCATAAAGAACATTCTTTTTGCAATAATAATAAAAATAATGGCCTTATGTCTGTTCAAAACAAAAAGGACACAAACAGGGGGACAACAGCAAAAAATAGAATGGCAAAAAGAGGTGGAGAGTGAGAGAGAGACAGAATGAGAGAAAGAAAATAATAAAACAAAATACTAAGAAAGACAAAAAAGAAAAGAGAGGGGGCAGAAAGAAATGCATAAAAGAGTTTAAATGCAAAAACAGAATGAGAGACAAAGTAAGATAAATGGATGGACAGAGAGAGTAGAAGAGAAAGAGAGACAGAGCAAAAACAGTGAGAAAGACAAAAAAGAGGGAAAGGGGTAAACAGAAAGAGAGAGAGAAACAGAAGAAAATATAGAAACAGAGAAAGACAGGTGGAGAGAGAAAGAGGCACAGGAACGGGACAGAAAAAAAGACAGGAAAATAGAAGGAGAAGATGAACAGAAATAAATATCCGGAAAAAGAAAGAAAGTGAGACAGGCAGAGCAAGGTAAGGAAAAGGCATCAAAGCAGCAAAAAGAGAGAAAGCTTGCAAGATGATAAAAAGAAATAGAGAGAGGAGAATATACAGAAAATGTAACACTCCTTTAAACATGCTCTCTCTCTCTCTCTCTCTCTCTCTCTCTCTCTCTCTCTCTGTGCTGACAGTGTTCAGGTGGGCTGAGAGTCACACTGTCAAACATGGTACACAATTTGTGTGTGTGTGTGTGTGTGTGTGTGTGTGTGTGTAAGAGTGAGAGAGAGAGAGAGAGAGAGAGAGAGAGAATATGTTTAAAAGTAGAAGGGTTTCCTCTCAGAATAATAGCTACTCAGTGATGCCCACCTCTCTCTCTCTCTCTCTCTCTCTCTCTCTGGTCCTGGAGCCCATGGGTTGCTGTGTTTTCTCTGTTTGTTTGTGGGTTTTTCGTTTTGTTTACTTCACAGCAGATGGTTAAGGTTTACATTCAACTCGTCATTTAGACTCCATCGCTGTCTGTCTCTCTCTCTCTCTCTCGCTTACTCTCATTTCCTCGTGCTAAGTTAAACTACAATGATTCCAGTTAACTGGTTAGCTAAAGTAATGCACAGCACACAGCTGGGGGTTTGATGTCTACAATTCAGGTGTCAGTCAAATTGGCCACACCCCCAAATTATGCAGCATTTTATGGCTTAATATAATTATACAAAATAAGTTACATAAAAATTCATAAACAGGGAAATTTAGCTATGGATACTAAAACTGTTTTGTACCAAGCTGTAAACATGTTCATTTCTGTACATTTGGGCATTTTAACATGGGGCTCTATGGGACTTGACTCACTTTTGGAGCCAGCGTGGAACTGCACATTTGGTATTGTGTGGCCAAAAAAGTCACCATCTCAGAAAAGTCAAATTGTTGTTCTGCATCAAGCAAAGAAATTACTGGAACTGGGTTAAGATCCCTTCAACACATTGTCAAAACCTGGAAGGACAGTGCTGAACCGTCAAAATTATGAATAGTGATCACTTAAACGCATAGTGAAGTTGCACGGTGAATTTATTATTATAATTTTTTTAAACAGTAAGAACCAGAGCTATGTTTAATTTTCAAAGTAAGAACATTCCCATACACATAATGTGATAAAAACTCACTGGATTGGAACAGGCTCAGTATGTTATGGCTCTGAGTTACTGATCGGAAGGTCGTTGGTTCAAGCCCCAGCTCCACCAGGTTGCCGCTAAACTTACTGTAAGTCTGAGTCCACATGTCATGTGGGCAGTGTTATGATCTGGGGTTGCTTCAGTTGCTCAGGTCTAGGCGCAGTAACGTTATGGGGCAATAAAATGAAGTCAGCTGACCACCTGAATGTACTGAATCACCAGGTTATCACATCTATGGAGGGTTTCCTCCCTGATGGCACAGACATATTCCAGGGCTTTGAGAGCATGAGAAATCATTTTCATACAGAAACTGAACACCACAGTGAGTGTGTAATCAAAGCTTAAGGAGATTGAATGAAATGTTTGCAACCTTTTTAGGCCAGGCGGTGTGTATTATGTTATACTGTACATCATTATGTGGATTCAGGATAATTGTCAAATATTAAATAATTTTGAATTAATTAAATTTTTCTTGATGTGCTTTAGACTCCTAGCAAGGTAATTAGTTAGGTTTGGTGGATCAATTTAAATGTTCATTTGCAAATTAATATTATTTGTAACAAAGTTTGCTATGGTATATTTATAATGAAAATTTTAATTGTGGGGAAGGATCTTATATGTTAGAGTTTATTATTATAGACTGTGGACTTTGGCCAGAAATTTAGTCAAAGTACTGTACAGTATATGTGTATTTATAAAAAATCATTTATAAAAATTCCATTTGTGGAGATTTACTTTAATAAATTCTGCCAGCGCTGCTATTACTATGGCATCCCCTACTACTTCTGCAACTACTACTAACTACTGCAAGTACTACTTGACTATTACTACAAACAATACAATTAATACAGTTACTGTATGGCTACTAATAGTATTATAACTATTACTACTAGCTTTATTAGAACTATTAGTACTACTACTATTACTATAACTAATAGCCTACTGCTAGTATTATAAAAACTACTAGTACTAATACTGTTTCTACTATACTGTATCTTAGCACCATTGCTACTATTTGTATTACGTCTAATACTACTATTATTACTACAACTATTATTTCCATTACTACTACTATTGCTCCTATTACAACTATTGCCACTATTATTATAACTAATACTACAGTACTAACATTATTAAACCCACTAGTATAGTATTATTATAACTTCTGGTACATTTAGGCATTTTGGCAGACGCTCTTATCCAGAGCGACTTACATTTTTATCTCATTACACATCTGAGCAGTTGAGGGTTAAGGGCCTTGCTCAAGGGCCCAACAGTGGCAACTTGGTGGTTGTGGGGTTTTGGGATCTTCCGAACAGTAGTCCAATGCCTTAACCACTGAGCTACCCCTGGTACTAATACTATTTTTAGTACTACAATTGCTACTACATCTATTACTACTATTACTATAAGTACTATTACTACTCTTATTAGGACACTACTGGTAATTCTACTACATCAAATATTACTAATGCTTTGGCTACTGTTACTACAATTATTATTATTATTAGTAGTAGTAGTAGTAGTAGTAGTAGTAGTAGTAGTAGTAGTAGTATTACCACCGCCACCACTAGTTCTTCTTCTTCTACTACTACTACTACTAATAATAATAATAATAATAATAATAATAATACGAAGTCAGTTAGATCATCTTGAACTTTCTCACCCTGTTTCTCTCTTTTCACCTGTTTCTCACCATGCCTTTTAACCCCTTTGGTGTGTGTGTGTGTGTGTGTGATGTGATGTGATGACGAGATGTTGATGGCTCACCTTGATCTACACTTATGAAGGAGAATTATAAATTATGCAGCAGAATGTGTTGTGAATTATGTTGCAGCGTGAATCCGTCATCGCCTCCTAATCGCTGTCAACATCCTAGTGAATTCATTTTACCTTTCTGAAGAAGTGTGCATGACTTAGTGACGTTCTGTCACACTGGCCATCAAGAAAAGCTTATTGTTTATTAATCAGCAAAATAAACAACACTGATATATAATAAAAATCCAAACAGTGAAATCAGACCCGCAGTCACATTCTTACTTTGTCTTAGATCACTATTTTGCCTTTAAACCTAGAATCAGGCCCAGGGTGTATAAGTTTGCACACCCCTGCATTGAAGGGTTTGAGCGCATTAGGTGTCGTGTTGTACGAGTCATTTTCTCTGTTGTCCTCCTCCATGTCCTGATCTTGCATCTTTCATGTGCAAAGCAGATGGAGTCAATTGACATACTAATGAGACACACACACATACATACATACACACACACACACTTACACACACACACACACACACACACAGCTGTTTCGCACACCGTTCCCCAGTCACTCCTCCTCTTCTCTCACTCTCTCTTTAGGTGATTAGGATTGAGTTGTGTGCATCCCTTGAGGTAGGATGTGCCTTCTGGTCCAACACTTACACACACACACAAACACACACACACATATATGAATGCTTGTGTGTGATGAATATAATCTCGACAGCATGGCAAACACATGCAGGATTCCAGTCGGATGTTCATAGCCACTTTGATTTCTATGGCAGAAGAAGACTGCAGTGTGTGTGTGTGTGTGTGTGTGTGTGTGTGTGTGTGTGTGTGTGTGTGTGTGTGTGTTTGTGAGACACTAAGAAGAATGCAAGCTCTAAGGGAACATTGTCATATCCTCACCAGCCAAAAACTTAAAATGCACAAACTGCCTTGAAGATGTTGGAAACTTTCAGCTTTATCTCGAACTGCTGTAAAAGTGCCGACACTGGAGACTCCTTCCGTACATCTTAATTAAGCTGTTACTGTAGAAACAATAACAGAAGCATGAATGCATTTGTCAAAATCTGTGATTCTCCACTTCACTACTTTATAGAAAAAGAATCAAGTCCAGACTTCGACATGGCTGTGGTATCGCTCCACATTGACGTTCTCCTGTTATCGTCCTGAGCCTTTATACACACAGTGATCTTCGTGAGAGACTCAATTCGATTCATCCCTCGCATCCCGATCCATCGCCTCCCCCAGGGCCCCGATCGATGCTGGAATGATGAGCCTCCAACGTCTCCTCCATCCATCCAGCGGCGCATGTTAATGTTATGAATTATTGAGAGAAACAGTTAGTATTGATTGGCTGTTGGAGATTGTCAATGGAACGGAGGGAGGAGGTGTGGAGCACAGGGAGGACAGAGACATGGAGAGACAGAGAGAGAGAGGGAGAGATGACCAGACGAGTCAAATGGACAAATCAAAATCCTTCAGCAGGTCCATTACGCCCCCTGACCTCAGGTCAAAGGTTGCTTGAAGGCAGCATTTGACACTGTGATGGGTGTTTCTATCTCTCCTGCCTAAACTTTTTCAGACTCAGGTCTGTGAATCTGTCTGTGGTGATCTATACTGTATCAGAGTCGTTTATGGTCCTGAAATTTTAAAGATGACTAAACGAGCTATTCTGAAATCCATAGAATCCATAGAAGGGATCCTCAAAGGACCACCGTACCAGGAATAATCACCAATAATAAGGTTGTTGATGATGATGATGATTGTGATGATGATGCTAATAACTTCTTGCATCACTTTTTTCCATATAAATCAGTTTTCATCCATTTACTTATCAGTTAAAATCTACTTAATAATGACAGTGACTATTGAGCAATAGCTTCTTAGTATTTTAAAGGTTCCTCAGTACGTTGGTACCACGGCATACAAGCGCCCATAAATTAAATTCAGCAAGAAATTTGCCCTGGCATATAAACCATTTTTGGCATACGAGCAACCGAACCAGCCCGTATTGAACGCTGGATAAGTTGCAATTAAATTTTATTCGTATAGCACTTTTAACAATGGTCATTGTTGCAAAGCAGCTTTTTTGGAAGAAGCATAAAATTGTGGAAATGGGTACAAAATGTGAGAAAAAATGTGTATAAACAAAAATTTATCAGATCGTCCCTGATGAACAAGCCGAGGGCGACGGTGCTGAGGGAAAAACTCCCTGAGATGGCAACAGGAAGAAACCTTGAGAGGAACCAGACTCAACCCAACTCAAACCTTGAGAGGAACCCATCCTCATCTGGGTGATAACAGATAGCAGGGATTGATCTGCATTCATACTGTGTGTTAGGAGGCTGGAAGTTCAGTATAACGACAAATTTGTATGCAGAGATCCTGTATTTGACTATTTTTACAACAATTCAACACAGGTTTTAGAGCACCCCCAGTGATTCAGTGTGTGTGTGTGTGTGTGTGTGTGTGTGTGTGTGTGTGTGTGTGTTAAACCTCCAGCTGATATACCCCAAAGATATGCATTTTCCACACCTTCATTTTACTTTCTCTAAACCTGCCATTTCAGTGTTTATGTAAATGAGCTATTGCTTGAGCCACGCCCCTCCTGAGAACAACAGAGTTGAACAACAAGTCGGGGGAGGGGCACTTCTTATATGAGGTCACTACTGTTTATTGGGATCTAACTGCTATGTTTAAGCCCTGAACCACACAAAAATATACACATATACACACAGACTGGAGACACATCTGAATATCTGAACAGGACTAAAAAGTGAATTTTGCATAATAGGTTAATTTAAAATATTTGCATGTATTCATATTTTTATATATTTTAATATTTCATTTTCATCGAAGGAAGAATTTCATTGTACAAGGGGGAACATGTATCTTTACTGTGCATATGACAATAAAAGAAACTTGAATTTTCATTTGTCTTTATTCATTTATTTAAAGAAAAAGATTAAAGAAATAAAAATATAGAAAAAAAGATTCATCTGTTATTAAAAATATAGTATTTATGTAACATTTACATAATATATCCTGATCAGTCATAACCTTAAAACTATTACTATTTGTGTTTTAGGTTTCCTTTGGGTCATCGGGGTGACTCTGACCCCTTGGGGCGTGGCTTCGCAGGGCCTCTGGTGGTGTTCCGATGGGTCTGGCACCATGTTGTTGGCAGTGGATCCTTTGGGCGCTGTGGTGCTCCGGGTGCTCTGGTTTCTATCGCAGCCTACATTGACCTTTTCCCAGTGATTTGTTCTGCATTGGCGTTTCTGTGAGCTCGAAAGTCATCTTTGCTCTCTGTGGGCATGGATGAAGCTAGGGTGCCCGTGATCCTGTCACCAGATTACTGGTATATAGTTGATGTAAAAAGTATTTTTTAAACAATATACAATAAAAAATTTAACTTTTTGCAAGTATTTAGCTAATAAGGTGAAGCAAGGTGTCAGGAGCATCATGATATACAGCATACACATACACGCAAGACTTCAAGATTTCGATTTCTATGTTTTAGTTATCTCTGTTATGTATATATGTTTGTTTGGTTTTTTTTCATCATTGGGTTGTTGTTTTTTTAGCTTGGGTTACTATCTGGGTGGACCTGGTTGCTTGTCCTCACCATGTCTGTGTGTGTTCCTCGAGGATTTAAAAGAAAACATGCGGTTAGGTGGATTTCTAAACCCTCTCCAGGTTTGAGTGTGTGTGTGTGTATGTATGAGTGGGTGTGTTCTTTTGTTTTTAGTACTCTTTTTAATTTCCTCGGTTCCTTCTCAACTGTGTTTGTTGTCCATGCGGAATTGTAAAAGAGACATTATTAGCATTTAAGTTCTCATTTTTCTTTGTTTTCACCATAAATAGAAAGATCAGGGAGCTGTGTGTGTGTGTGTGTGTGTGTGTGTGTGTGTGTTCAGGAAATCTTTCCGGGAGTCCCCTGAGAGCCTGCTAAGACCTGTCTCCATGCATTACTCTTGGCAAAGAATGTTTACACACACACACATACACACACACACACACTCACATATTGTGTAATGGATGGAGGAAAAATCCCACGTAAAGGACTTTCCCAGACCAAGATCCCGTCTGTGTGCATTTATAGCCCACGGCAAAGAAAATCCTAAGCCAGGTTGTGAACCATGTTTGATTGTTATTGTTTCAAGTTCACACTTCAGATAAGACTCCGCTGAGTGCTACAGTAGATGTTCGAGATTTAGGAAAGCCGTGTAATCCCCAAGAGCTTATCTAAGAACCCGTCAAACCCAAACAGAGGAGATTTTTGCCTACAGCTTTTTCGCTAAGCAGAGTTCATTCAAGGATAACCATCTGTGAACCAAGGGGAAATAAAAACTATGTTGATTGTTCTAACCTGGTTCTTTTGGCGTTAACATCTTCAACCTTTCTGGTCATTTTCTCAGAGCCTTGGCAACCGTCTTAACAATCTTAGAAAGACTAAAGTCTTAGAAAGACTAACAATGTGCAACTTGTTGAAACCGGTAGAGAAGACATACTCAGGCATTCCCAGTAGCCACATACATAGAGGTACAACATCGCTAACCAATATTTGGGTTTGTTCATGTTAGCTGGGGAAATTTTTTCCTTTTTTTGTTTTGGCGAGTGTAATGTATTTTCCTTCCAAAATATAATTTAAAGATTAAAAGAGAGATCTGCAACTCTGCAGTCTGCCAACTTTCATTTTGAGCAGACTGTCTGGAAAATTGTTATTCATCATTTCGATCCGTCCCTGTATTCATAGCCACGCTCAAACCTAACAAACATCTTTAGTATCTCGTCCAGAAGATGTCTCACTCAGGATGTCTCATTCAAACAACTGTTTGAATAAATTAAGCCCCGCCCCTACAATTGATTGACATTTGAGAGTCATGTGGTTTACAAATCACGACATATTGTATGGTTGGTCATTATTGAATTATCGATGATCGGAAGGTTTTTTTTTTTCAATTTTACAATCATGGTGGGCGGAGCTAAATGTCCAAGTGTAATACTCGTTACTGAAGTACAATTTCTAAAGTAGCTGTTTATGCCTGTAAATTGCAAAATGACATATTACAAGAGAAAATAAATGCCCTATTTGCTATGTGTGCCATTCGCAAAAAGATGAACAACATAAAAGAAAGATAAACAGACAGCATCGATGTATTACTACTGGGGGTTTATATAGAAACAGTCTCTGGCTGTTAATTTTATGCAGCACTAAAATGTTGGAAATGGGGAGCTGAAGTCCATCCAGTCCAGATTGGAATGAAACAAACAGCCGGTTGAATGTATAAGTAAAATGACATTGATCGCTACGGTAATGGCTTTTGAAATGAAGCCAGGCCTCCGTGCTGAATGAAGTCCAGCCTGATGGACATGACAATAATCACTAAAAGCTTGTCTGAAAGCCTCACACGGAGACATGGAGGCCAATATTTCCTTCATTAAACACACGAATAATCCACCACTTACATGCCGGACAACAGGCGAAGGGGCGCGCCGGCCAATCAGACACTGAAGCCTCGGATAGGGCTTAATTTGCCATTATTAATAAATAAATCAGAAAATTTGAATTTTGTTAAGAGGCATCTTCAATCGGATGCCATCAGCTCAGGTCAGAAAAAAATCTATTCTAAGTACCGTAGATGTAAAATCGT
This sequence comes from Leiocassis micropogon, assembly GCA_028565275.1. NCBI lineage: Eukaryota > Metazoa > Chordata > Actinopteri > Siluriformes > Bagridae > Leiocassis > Leiocassis micropogon. The sequence continues at coordinate 1,107,765 of JAOVVA010000019.1, forward strand.
CTATTATTAGTTTTAAGTAATTGCAAGAAACATGATATACATTACGTGAGCTACTATAAATGGGCGAGGTTTATGAGTGAATATTTAATGGTTACAGGTTACAGTAAAATTTTGAGGTTGTTTCTGTGATTGTGTGGTTAAAAGTTATGTACATGTGCAGTTCATATGTGAGTTTGTGTTATTTGCTGGTTATATATTTGCTGTTATTTGTTGGTGAGAATTTTAAATTTATACATTGAAATTATGAAAACTAAAGCAAAATTGTTTATGATATTTAAACCTAATAATTTACAGTTTTACAGGTAGAATTATGTAGTTAAAAGGCAAAATCATGAGGCCTCTACACTAGGTAATATTTTAAGTAATAATTTTTTAGCTAGACTTGGAGAGTTATATTTGACAATGATATAGTTTAAAGGTAGAGTCGTGATGTTTATATCCAAGGTTGTGATGTTTCTAAGTCAAGCTGCGGGAATTAGATGTGAAAATGTGAGGTTTTTGCTGAGACAAAAACTCTTATAGGTGAAAAATATAACATTGTTATTAAGGTTAAGAGGTTTGTATGTGAATAGTGATGAAGGATAAAATTGTGAGGTCATTTTTAGGATTGTAAAGTTTATAGAGGAGTAGTGATGTTAGAAATCAGAGCTATGTTTAATAATGAACATTAAAGCATTTCCATACACACACAGTGTAATAACTTAAAAGCTGTGTTAATGAGACCACTTGTTAATGAGACTAGAGTTGGGAGCGATGGAGAAAGGTCATGTGTCCAAACTGACCCTATTCCAGAGTGATGGGCGTGTCAGGGTAAGAAGGGAAGGACATGAAGCGATGCTCCCATCATGCATAG
>JAOVVA010000019.1:1144150-1154557 GCA_028565275.1 Leiocassis micropogon
AATCAACAACAGTTGATGCCAATGTAATAAAATGTAATAGTAAAACCTGATATTTTGCCTCCACACACACACACACACACACACACACAGCTAATTAGTGTCAGATAAACACTGACCTCAACACAGCATCCTCACACCTGAACATGTCCCTTAGCGTGTGTAATTTGTGTGTATGTGTAAGAGAGAGAGCCGAGGATCTCATTAATCCAGTAATTGGAGACATGATGTAACACACACACACCAGATCAAAGGCCATTTTGCCCTTTTTTGACTGACTCTGTGTATGTATACAGTAGGATGAGCAAGTGAAAGATATATATGTATATATATAATTTTTAATTATATACAGTCAAAACACAATGTTGGTACTAATTTTATTTTATTTTTTTATTTTATACTGTACATATAATACAGAAAATGCAAAAAGAAGTTTCTGGAGTTTATGTAACATGAAGGTGACCAATCTTCACTTCCCTAAAATTTCAACTTCAGTTGTTTTCGAGAGATGATTTCATACAGCCCCAAAAATGACCATTTTTCACCGTTATACTGTGTCTCTTCAAACAATAATCATTTAAAAATGCTAATTATTTCATATTATTCAGAGTATTGATACTAAAATTGGTGTAAGAAAATTGGTCTAGAAGCATATTAACTGTGAAATTTTTTACTTACATTAAAGTATTCCGGTTTTTGGTAAAAGATTAAACAGCAAAAAATCTGTAGTGTCCGTAACCTTGTCAAATTCATGTTGCAATATCTTTAGCATTTTTGCCTAAATTTTCGCATTTTAGAATAATACACTTTTTCTGGTTTATGTCTTTTCATGTGAAATCTAAACTGGCCAAATTTCATCTGAATGACGATTAGGATCGTTGAAAGATTTGAATTAAAAAAAAGTTACGGACACTAAAACATAAAAGGGCATAAAATTATATTTAGCAAATGTGTTGTTGTTTTTTTGATAACAATATAAATGTATATGCATATTTACAAAAAACAAAGCATGGATCGGGAGATAAAAAGCATTAAGTATTATGTTACTTTTTCATTAAAGTAAGACACTTTACAGCACTGATACCATGTTTTGGCCGAGAGCACATTTAACCATGATCACTGTCACAAAGCAGTGGAAAAATTGTGGAAATGAGTTTGAAAATATGTAAATAAATTAATAGAAATAATAAATGATAATGATAATTTAATGATAATGATCAGATCGCCCCTGATGAACAAGGCGAAGGCGCGAAGTTGCTGCGGTGGCAAGAGGAAGGAACCTTGAGAGAAACCAGACAATTCAGTACAACAGGAGAAGTGTTCAAGTTAATATGGAGTTGGACTTATGGACTCGCTCATGCAGGTATTTATTGGACTTACTGTAGTCCAGAACCGTGAGTCCAACAGACCTGCTCCTTCACCCCGGACAAATCTATTAACAAAGTGCTTGGCTAAATAAAAAATTAAAATCTCTCTCTCTCTATCTTTCACTATTTTTCTTTTTTTCCTCTCATTCTCTCTCTCTCTCTCTTCATATCTCCCTCTTTCTGTCTATCTCTGTTTTTCATTCTGTCCCCTATCTGTCTTTCATCACCTTCTGTTTTCATTCTAATCTATTTTTATCTTTCTTTTTTTTTCTGTCTGTCTCTTTACATACTGTATTTCTCATATTCGAATTCTCTCTCTTTCTTGTTCCCTTTTTGCTTCTTGGCTTGTCTTTATCTTGTCTTTCATTATGTCTCCACTCTAAATCTATCTGTCTCTTGCTGTCCATCTGCCTCTATCTCTCCATTTTTCCTTCTCTATTATCACTTGTTCATTTTCTGATTTGTTCTGTCTTTCTCTTTGTCCAACTTTCTCTCTCTCTCTATCCAGTAGTCCTTTTTCCGGATTATCATTCTGTCTCTCTCCATCTGTCTCTCTCTATCTGTCCCTGTCTCGCCATCCTTGTCTCCATTTTCTTTATTTTCATGTGTCTTGTTCACTCTTTCTTTCTGTCTCTTTATTAATCCGTTCTTCTCTCTTGCATCTCTTCATCCTTCTGCCTAATCAGACTCCATGTCACAATTAACCAATCAGATCCCAAACACAGAGAACCAGGAAGTAGATTTAATAGTTCTTTAATGTTAAGCCTTTTACTGCGCTCCTGAACTGATATTCAACAACAACAACAACAACAACAAGAGGAATAACAAGACACTTTAAAAATTCATAAAGCTCTGAACATCTTCCAGACATCAGACATCACTAAACAACACAAAGAGCTCCATCTCTCCATCCCTCTGTCTCTCTGTCTCAGAGTCGTATCAAGAGATTAATGACCTGTCAGGTGGGGATGAGAAGAAGCATGTGTGTGTGTGTGTGTGTGTGTGTGTGTGTGTGTGTGTGTGTGTGTGTGGCAGTGGCCTGGGGTACCCAGACTGTAACGTCTGCATCACAGAGTACGTAAATTACCGTGGATGGTCTCCTCAACCCCCATTGGTGTGCTCGTTTAAAACAAAAGACATCTCACACACACACACACACACACACACACACCATTGGAATTTGTAAATGAAATGTTCTTCAGTAAGAACAGTTACGTTCTTGCGAGAACAAAAAGACTTTCCTTTTCCTGACGTGTCGCCATGATGACGGCTCAGCCGATCGTTAGCTTGTTTATAGAACACGGTTTATTTTTAATATTACGATAAACAATGTATTTCAATTTATAATAAAACAAGGGAGTATGACACGATAGAAAATAGCGTTTCAAATCAACGTGAAGTCGCTCTTCGCTCAATTTGTTTTTTAATTTGCTCAGTAATCAGTTTTATAAAAATTAATATTATCCTTAATAATATATTATAAAAAATATTGCTTTGTTTGTTTTTGTTTGTTTATTAGTTTGTTTGTTTTTCAGATAACGGCATGCTTTTTTTAACAACCAATCAGCACGTCATAAATCATTAGCATGCTAAGTGTAAACTGAAGTATACACTCATCCTTCAAGTGTGTGTGTGTGTGTGTGTGTGAGTGTGTCAGAGAGACAGTCAACGATGGAGAGGCTCCTTGACTTGACTCGAGCGCTCGTGCGTGTGTGTGTCTCATCTGCAGGCTCTTCACACGCAGCTAAACGCTTCACATAATTTGTACTTTTAATGGCGCAGACTTCTATTTTTCTGACACGCTTTAATCAATAACGGGCCTCGTCCCCGTCACCGCCGTTTTATTAATTTGGAACAAGCGCACTAACTAGGCGCCGCGGTATCGAGACACATCTCACGTCGTGTAATAGGCAGCCGGGATTGATAGGTTCATTCCTAATATGCACTAAACCCATCCCCCCCCCAAACTCCACCACTCTTCCCTCTCTCTCTCTCTCTCTTTCATATTCCCTCTTTTTTCTTTCTGTCACAAGGTGATTTAAAAGGGAAGTCAGTGTTGGGATGTTCTGTCATTCTCACGCCGTACGCACGGCTCGGGCGCGACAGAGACAAATCCTGTTAATGAATAAATAAATGAAATCAAGTGAAGATGAAAAAGCAGAAGAAAAGGAGGAGAAGAAGAAGAACTTGAAGCGACAATAAGGAGCGATGGATGTTACAGCGGGTGAAAACGTAATAAGCGGAAAATCAAAAATTGACTCGAAATCGTTTCTGTTGATTTTAATCGGTTAACCGTTTTAAAGAACGTACACGCAAAGCAGGAAAAAAATCGAACTTTTCACCAAACACACCCAACTTCCTGTCCAGAAATGGTCACTTCCTGTTTGGCTAAGGATGAAGGTGTTCATGTGTTTCCCCTTCAGCATGTTTTCCAACTGCTGCTCGTAATACACTCGGAGGAAAGCGCTATCCACCCACTTTCACGTGAGTGAGCTCACAGATGACGTAAGTGTGTGAACGCTTCACTGTTTCTCCACTAGGAAGCGCTGTGCTGCATGTTCAACATCACTGGAGGTGTCGCACTTGACCCGACCTCACGAATCAGTGAAAAGGCAATTGGTCCACACACACACACACACACACACACACACACACTGCTGTATAGATGTGAAAGGACGGCCTGATGATTAATAATAGCTTGACACGAGTTCTGTTTTGTAACGATCCAGATTTTGGCTCGGGGTCGCGGTGTTTCAGCTGATTCAGGGTGGAAAAGCACCGGGAATGCTGGAAATGATCCGACAAGGAGCGACACCTCGGTGGGAAATTCCACCACACACACACACACACACACCGCACAAAGCTTTCATTTACAGTCTGAACACAGAGAGGTTGTGTGCGCCGCGTTTCGTCGTTACGTCAGAGGTGAGACGTATTACTCACGTCGCCTCTAAAGTTCTGCGTGAATTCGGGATCCGTTTGCTATTTCGTATTTTCCTGTTTCCTTGAAAGCGTTCCAATCCCTCAGCAGCTCTGAGCAAACATCTGAAAAAGAGGGAAAAAAAATCAAAAGGTTTCAGTGACTCAGTCCCAAATAAACATTTCACATTATCAAAACTAATAATCAGCAGAAAGAGCGGTGGAAAAATCCGGCGGTTTGGAGATTCCTCTGCCACTTCCCAGGGCACGTGCGCTACAGTAAACATCTCCGAGCCCTTCGTGACAGCGCTTACACAATCTGTCTAACAAGCAGAAACGCTAATCGTCTCTCTTTTCTAGTGACTAATTATGTGAGCGGCGGAGGCATGCGGCGGGACGAGGGCCGTCTGCTCCTGCTGCTGCTGCTGCCGCTTTGCTCTTTTGTTCCCGCTTTGTTTTGCTGCTTCGCTCCTGAAAAAAAAAGCACATATCAAATATTACATGTGTTTCTCCTGATGTTTGTAAAACTAAAGAGGACAAATGCTAACGTAGCTAGACATTACCTAGAAATTATGCAACAATTGTTTTGATATAGATTTAACCATTTTAAATCTTCACAACTTTTTTCTCAAAAGACAATAAAAAGCTATTTATTATTATTATTATTATTATTATTATTATTATTATTATTATTTAAAAGGTGCTATTTTTCCTCTTTACACTTTAAAGCATATTACTTTCACATTCCTTTTACATTAGTCTTCATCTCACTAGAATCTGGAAATTATAAACATTGTAGATTAATTTCACATTGACTTTTTAATATAATATTGTAATATATATTATGTTCTAATAATTTTACTATGACATTTTAGGGCTGTCAGTCGATAAATTTTAGGGCTGTCAGTCGATTATCTTTTAGATTAGATAATCTCGATGTTATTGTGAAATTAATGCATTAGTGAACAAACACTGGTTTCTTCCATTTTCAGCAGGTAATGTACGTGAACAGCAGACGTTGTAGTGTGTTGTTGGACCCAGGCACAGCATGTAGTGCGTACGGGTCACTGGTGGTGGCGCTGTATTTCCTCACTGTGACTCAGAACGCATCTGATTGGGCAAATTCTAGAACCAGATGTCAAAGAACAGCACTGGTTTAATTTAATACTAATTCTGATACTAAAACTCTTTTACTTTGATTGATTTAAGTCACATCACAGCGCTACCGAGTGGCGCAACAGAAAAGTGTCGACCTTATTACAGGCATCTCTGCGCTCACTCAAGCAGAAGTGGGTGGATAGTGCTTTCCTCCAATAGGAATTTTTAATTAACCTTCCGTTTTGAATTAACTTATTAATGCTGACAATTATTTCTGTTTTTTGTTACTTTACACTTCAGCTGCATTTTTTATTTATTATATATATAGTTATACTTTTTAATATTTATGCTTAAATATTTTATTTATTTTTTTCACTATTGTTAACTTGGATAAAATGTTTAGTTTTTATTCCTTTATTCATATGTTTAACATACTTTTTATACAATAATTCTATTTTAAAAATAGACAATTTAGGGTGTTTTTGTTTGTTTGCTTTTCTTTTTTATTTAAAAGCACTGCAACTGTGGAATAAGGTTTTATTGATGTGTCCAAACTATTATTTTATTTATTTATTTATATTTTTATGCAGAGATTGGCCACAGATTAGGTTGATTGAATTCTGAACATTCAGAACTTCAACAAGTAAAATAATCTGTAATACAAACAAAACTACTCGTCTTTCTAGAATTCTAACCTTCATCTTTCTATTAATATTAATCCTGATCCAAATCCAGTCCAGATGTTATTGCGTGCAGTCTCACCTGATTTCTAACACCTGCATCCTGTTTTCCACTCGTCATTCAGTCTACTTAAACTGCTCAAAATGACACTTCCTTCAAAGGTTTTTGTTTGTTTATTTTGTTATTCTGTTTTTCTATATGGTCAAAAGTTTGTGCACCCAATGACCAACACACTCCTTGTGCTTCTTGAACATTGCATCATAAGGTGTTTCCAATTGTAATGCGTTTCACTCTTCCCTTCTGGCAAGGCTTTCCACTAGATGTGGGAGCACAGGTGTACAGTGTTTATTCACACGTTCTACAGGAGCATTAGTGAGCTCAGGTGCTGATGTCAGGATGTCAAGGACGCTCAAGTTGCAGCTCAACCCAAAGCTGATGGTTCAGTGGATTGAGTTCTGTGAACAACATGGAAGTTCCTCCTCTCCAACACTCTTAACACACCTTGCCTTCATGGAGCTGGCTTGGTGGATCCATCATGAGCATCATCGTCCTGGATAAGGGCTTGGGCCTCTTCATTTTTAGAGAAACTGTACTGCTACAAAGTACAAAGACATTCTCTAGACAAGTGTGTGCTTCCAGCTTTGTAGAAGAACCATATAGATGTGATGGCCAGGGGTGCACAAAGTTTAAGTCATATACATAGTGTAGCTGGTGTCACGGTGGCGTAGTGGTTAGCACTGTCGCCTTGCTCCTCCAGGGTCTGGGTTTGATTCCTGCCTCGGGGTCTGTGTGCATGTTCTCCCCATGCTTGGTGGGTTTCCTCCAGGTACTCTGGTTTCCTTCCACAGTCCAAAGACATGCAGATCATACCCCTATCTCACCTATGCGGGTTTCGCGCGGTGAGAAGTACAGAAGTTTGGCGCTGTTATTACGTTTCCATCTTTCCGCGCAAAAAATTAAACATGTTTAATTTTTTTAGACCATTAAACATGTTTACTTTTTTGACGGTCCTCGCGAAAGCTTGCGGACCTTGCAGGACTTCGCAGAATGTCAGCGGAATGTCGGCGGGCAATCGCGGCGGCTCACGGTGCCTAACACAGCATCTTACTGCGAGTCAAACCACGTAGGTGAGATAGGGGTATTAGGCTAATTGCCGTTCCCAAATTGCTTGTAGTGTGTGAGTTTCTACTATGGTTTTGAAAATGAGAATAAATAGAAGAGTAACCACCATGGGTCTCCACGGTCCCTAGTTGGACTACAAATGTTCCTAGATGGATGAATGGACATAGTGTAGCTAGATAATTTATATCAGAGGAAGTAATATAAGATAAATTAGCATCATTGTCTCTAGTACAGAAGCAGCTCTTTAGTGAGACGCGTGTAATTCCTTATATGGAAGTCTTCCGTGAAGAGAAATGTGTAACATTTATGGAAGGAGTCTCCAATGTCAGCATTTTGTGACAGTCAGAGGTAATTTTTCCAAGATCTTCATGACAGATGGGTTTGTGCCTTTTCTGGTTTATTGGAAATATCACCACGTGATTTTATTATCTTTAAGAGAGAAAAGAAAGAGAAGCTTGTGAAGGAACGACTGCTTATACGGTTTTAAGAACAGGGACGAATGATCTGAAGCGGTAATTGTAGCTATAAATGGGTAAAAAGTAGGATGTACTGTTTGGACGTGTAATCACTGTAGTATAAAAGGAACAAAACACCTGCACAGATCTGCTGTTATAGAAAAATCGACAAAACAGCCGCTGGACGATTCACTGGTTCAATTCCCACATCGCTGTTTGACGTTAAGCAACGACTCAGTGACCGCAGTATCAACAGCCTGCTGTGATGCGATCATGGAGTCACAGTGAACCGCCTAACCAGGTCCGTTTGAGCGGGAAACCGTGCCGTCAATCAATACTCAGTCCTGTGCAGATACTCCCTGTCATCGGCCTTGAGGAAAATGGATGCCTAGGAAAGCCATAACTATGATAAATCTACTCCCCCAGTTTGGTGACTGGCCCCCTCTCTCTCAATCTCTCTCTCAGCTCTCCACTCTCTCTTTCCCATCCATCCCTCCCTCCTTTCGCTCGTCCGTCTTTGACTAATGTATGCGGTAAAGCCGCGCTCCACCACTCGCCTCGCCGTCGTGCCACCGCCCTGATCGGCCAATCAATCTCCGCGTCGACACGGAAGGCGCATTAAAATAAATTTGTCACTGTAAGTTTATGAAATATTGATGCCGTGTGAGAGAGGGAAGGATATTGAGTGGGGTGGGTGGAGGGAAGGAAAGGAAGGAACGGGACGGGACGAGACGGTCAAAATAAAATGTAAAGGAGGGAGAGTGGTTTTGCTCGGTATATTGGATTGGTGTATATGAGAGGAAATAAGGACAGTTCGAGGGTGGAGTCGATGTGGATCAAGGAGGATGGATGGCTAACTTTATGATAATGCGTCAGAGTGCTCTTCCTGACAGCTTTAAGGTAGTTGTTGATGACTTAATGGAGCGTTAAGGTCATTTTTTCCCTACGTGGAATCCAGAAACCATAAATGTTAATATCATCCTGTCTGGATTCGGCTCTCTAACGTTATTATAACGCAATTTATTTAAAAGAATTTGCAAAATGGCAAAATCTGACTGGTTTGAGACGGTAAGACTGGGCGCAGAATTCACACTCAAGCGTTTGTGGAATTGAGGCTTTTTAACACAATCCAACAAAATGTCGCTCGTTAGAGGTCTTACGGATAAATTTGGTGTTAAATCTCTTGAATAAAACATCAATGAAAGACTTTTAAACGATCTCGCTTCATTTTTGTCGTACTGTATTTGGAGTGTGTGTGTTTTGCATATTTTGTGCTTTGCATATGATTAACATATTATATACTTATTTATTTCCCTAATCTCTCCACAAGCTTTTCAAAGCACATAAAGCAATACGAATGCACTGTTTAGCCTTTAAAATTGAAATTTTCAAAATTACAAATTGTGAGTAATTAATTTCCCTGAATGTCTTCCTTTCTGTTTGGAGAATATTATAACAACAATTCAGGCAAACAAATGAGTAATAAGGACTAGACTTGCTTGGTGATGGAGGTGCCTAAAAAAAAACCTTTTCAGTTTAGGCCACGCCTACTTTAAGATTAAATTAGGATGCAAATACAAATTATGGCATTGTGTCACACTTGTCATTTTCATAGTAGTGTTTTAATAATTAATAAACCCCGACATGACTGTATTTTTGTATTTTTAGAGATAATTAATAACAATAATAACTCAAGCTCTATGTAAACGTAATTACACCATGTCCTGTTTTTATAAAAATATTTTTAAAATGCATGTATTTACTCTAAATAGTCAAAGGTCCGGCACGTACAGCTCTCCTGAAAACCATCAATCTGTGTTTCCCGTCTTCGTTTGGTGAAATGAAACAGAAATGTCAATGAGATGTAAATGTATTTCACAGGGGGCGCCATTATTTATGCTCAGGTTTTATCCTTTAAATTAAAAGTTCCTTACATGTTCAATTCACAGATTTTTGTTGTAGTAGTAAAGATAATAAAACATAAATAGTAATATGATGCAAAAAAGGGGTGGAGCTTAAGATAATTTTAATCAGCCAGTTGAAAAGGTGATTCATTTCCCAAAGATTTTTTTTCCTATTTAGTGTATAATCCTGGATAAAATTATATGTAAATATTATGCAAAACAGAATCTCTTCATTAGCTACGTACCTGATGTTAAATTTGCTGGAAACTGCTGTAATATCATACAATCATTTTTTTTAAGTTTCTGATATTTAATTTAAGCTCCTCCCACATTTATAAAGTGTTATACAATAGTTACAGATATATCTTGCTATATCTTAATAATATCTTGCTGCACATAGCTACTTTGGCAAGCTAGAATAATGTCTCTTTGTGTCTCTGATAGTTACTTTTGCTTGTGATTGTTGTGATATCATTCGGCCATTTTAGTGCAGAAATTTACTTTAAGCTCCACCCTTGATGTCCTGAGGGCATCTGTAGCTAGACAACATTAGATTTGATCAAATTTAGGCAACCGTTTGGCCATATCTGCAACCTAGGATAGGTAGCTCATGTTACACAGAACAAGGTGTGTAGTTACTGTACTTTTAGCTAACGGTAATGTTATGTCTCTGATAGTTACCTGAAGTTCCTAGCAATTAGTGATTAGGGGGCCAGGGGTAGCTCAGTGGTTAAGGCATTGGACTACAGTTTGGAAGATCCCAGGTTCCTTGAGCAGGGCCAAATGCCTAAATGATTATATGATGGGTTGTAATTTAAGCCCCGCCCCTTTTGACATTTAGGATGCCTAAGCAAGTGGTTCTGG
>JAOVVA010000019.1:1154657-1166831 GCA_028565275.1 Leiocassis micropogon
CTAAATGATTATATGATGGGTTGTAATTTAAGCCCCGCCCCTTTTGACATTTAGGATGCCTAAGCAAGTGGTTCTGGTGGTTCATATTTAAAATTTGGAAGGTTTTCTTTGTTGGACTTGATATTACCAGTGTAGCAATTTGATAAATTAAGGTAACAACTGTAAATCGATTATTATTGTTGTTAAAAAAAAAAAAAAGATAGCAAGCACAATGTGTATTAAAATTATTAATAATTTTAATGTGAGCCGTAGTTTATTCAATACTGTAAATCAATCATTCCCAACCTTAACCAGGCTGTGGGATAATTTGAAATGTGAAAATCTTCTGCGACCCACCCAAACCTTAAATCAACTAACTCTGATCAATGCACGAGACTAAGATAAATTAAGAATATGTTTAAATCCCATGGCTTTGTTTTAAAAGTGCTGGTTACCTTTTAAATGTTAACACTTATTCAGAACTATTTTATGGGAAATTTAAACATGACAACAAAATTGAAAATTAAAAGTATTTTCTTTATTTGTTATAAATTACATCGCTCAGCCCACCTGCAGTACCCTTATGGTCCAATAGAGGGCTGCAGCCCACACTTTGGGAAACACTAGGCTAGGGGATTTCCTGCAAATACATATTCATAATCTGATTTATTCTTATAATTTGTGACTGAACAGTCCAGATTTAGAAGAATACTGAATATTCGGGAGCATCGTCTAATATCGGATCGTCGCTTTAAGATTAGGAATCGTATCGTATCATGAGGAAGCTTGAGTTTTACTTTTTTATGCTAATGTTTGACAGTGTTCCTATCTGTTCTTCTCAGGTTGCAATGTTTCAATCCAAGTCGTACACTCTTCCCCGGTGCCTTTTGTGACGTTTAAGCGGCTAATTGGAATTAAACAGGAGCTAATTTCCATATGTATGCACACTGACATGCGGATTATCCCGCGCGCACAATGGCGTTGAGATGAGAGAGAGATTAAGACACGGGCCCTGAGCGGAGACGACGTCGGGCTCGGGAGAGCGAGATGAGCTCATTTAGATAATAATCATCCTTCCAGCTGCAAGAGAGGGAGAGAGAGAGAGAGAGAGGAGGTTAATGACTGTCTATTCACTCGCTCTCTCATTTCTAAGTACCAATCTCCGCGCTATTGTTCGGACGATCGCTCTCCCATTCATGCCGCTGTAAAACATTGTACTTTTTTTTTTCCTCTCGCAGGAGACGCGTGTATCTCCAATGGTATCTCCGTACCTGATTAGCGCTGGAATCTTTCCCAGAAAGGAAAGGAAAAGCGCCTTCCTGACATTGTTTTTAACTTTATTATACTCTCTATTCTTCTCCTTCTTCTGTTTCTCTGACACAACACGAGGCGTAGGCTACATTAGGACGTTACACACTTTTACACACATTCTGTTGCACATTTTACAGTTTTTAGCGCTTTAGCGTTCTGGGACAGACGTCGTGACGGCGCTGAAGCATTGCGACAATCGAAGCGTCGCTACATGAAATGATATTTAATTAGTACACGCGACAGATTCATTAACATCAAGAGAGCTGTCATCGAATCCGGATTAATCAACTGACAGCGCAACATCTGTTTTCTGAAGCGCCGATAATTGAGTTCGCAGCCGTCTTGGCAAAAAAAAACAAAAAAAAAACGTGTCGAACGCTTTAAAGATTTCAGGTGAAAAGTGACTCTGGGAAATTAATATATGTCACGTGGAACTAATCAAATAATAAAAGCTAAATAAGCTTCCCAGTGTATGATTAGGAAAGCACCAGAACACTTCTTTCATGATTTTTTTTTTTTTTTGGTGCTTAACATTATTTAAACTGATACCGCAAGCTATAATTATCCTGATATCTTTAATGACTCAAAACAAGGAAGTTGTTTAGTATTAAATAATCAGGGACACCACAAAGATAACTTCATTTTGTTGAGCTTTACAGTACTCTTTCAAAATCTTGATCCACCTGCCCCCCCTTCTTGTATTGGGTAATGTAGTCTTGAGGAATAGTTTTCCAGGCTTCCTAAAGCACTTTTATGTCTCTTATTATTTTCAGTCCAGTCCCTGTACCTGAGCAATTTCAGTGGAGTGTTTTTTGTTTGCTAAGCATAAATCCATCTAACTTAAGGCATGAACCAGTGAGAAACAGATGCAGTTGATGACCGATGATCCGACCAGGCCGGTGATTATTACACAGCTGATGCTGAACGCTGAGTGGTTGAAATTGACGGGAGGGGAAATGAGGTCGCTGCTGAGGCTGTTACACAACTGTGTTTTAATGTGCTTTGCAGCCCGTCACAGTAAAACATTGCTTCCTGTTTCTTTCATTTAATCGTTTAATTTAATTTAATAAGATGAAATAAAGGGGTTAAGACTTTTGCAGAGTACTGTACATTTACGGTTATAACATTTAGAACATTCATTTAAATTCTGATCAAAAGTTCTTTTTGTCTAAATGATCTTTTTATCTTTAATCTTAATGCACATGCGTGTCTCAGTGCTCGCTGGTGTAATACTTGTCTTAATTTTTGTCTTTTTTTTTTCTTTTAATTCACAGTATATGTTTTTTACAATTGAATAGTTTTTGTTATTGTTTTTGTAGGTCACAGCCTGTCCCACAAAAAAGGTTTAAGGTTATATTACATTTTTAACAAAATACAAAATGAAAACATCATACAAACAAATAGCCACATTTGGATTATTTGAATACGTTTCACTTTAATTGTAAATATTGAAAGTTTTATTTTAAAATCTATTATTAAGCCATCCTCTTAATGATAATGTTCTTAGTTAATTTTTGTTTCTTAGATCAAGACAACCTGTAAGTTATGGCACATTCATGGATTTTTGAAACTAAAATTCTATTTTTTTTAAGACTCTATTGATTCAATGTAATGAATTTTAGGTTATATTTGATGCGGAAGGCACGGGTTCGATTCCCAACGCCCAAACCCCACCCGCTGGGTGCAGTGCCGTTCCCAAGCCTAAATAAAATGGGAGGGTTGCGTCAGGAAGGGCATCTGGTGTAAAACCCGTGCCGAGTTGTGTGCGGATCGGATGGTCCACCGACATTTGACTTTTTACCACATAAATGCAAACCATTAGACACCAATCACTTACATTTGGAGTAAAAACTTACTTACATTTAAGTCAAGTTTAAGTTATGAATCAATTTAATACTTTTTGTTGTAAAATATAAACTATAAATCACTTCCAAGCCACTCTTGACCATTTACTCTGATTTTACATGACTCATTAATGTGATGTGTCTTGCTTTTTCGATGTTTTTTATTTCTAGTATTGCTCTACCATGTATAAAATTTACACAATGTTTATAAAATAGAAAATTTTATATTTGTGTTTCAGAATCTAGTAAACAGCTTTATTTTTCCAAGTATTTTAAGCTGATTGCTTTGTATTGTTTTATTACAGGTATAATAGTTGATTGTTTACATTTCATCATAATAGTAAAATAATTAGGACAAAGGAAAAATTACTATGCAAATTTTAGCTACAAAAAATCTTATGCTCCTGAATGTTTTAAATCATTTATGCATGAAACATTTAAATACAAAAATGTACGAGTGACAAGTTTGAGAATGTTTCTATGCCTGATTTGTTTTATATAAGGTAAACTACAGTACAAGCTTTGCTGTAACAATAATAATAATTCAACCTCTATAACAAAGTATTAACATTACAGCTGTTTCTTATTTCCTAAATGTGAAATGATGAGGCTACGTTCAGACAATAAAAACACTCACTATATATTATTTTACAAATCCCATCCTCCCCCTCAAGGCACAGAACCCTGGCTGTGTGTTTATACACACACACTTAGCAGAGCTGATTAATTGATTAATTGAAGAGGAGACAAAGAAACAGGAAGTAGGAGGGAAAAGAGAAGGATGAGGACATTCATCAGGGCGAGGGACAGCAGGTCATGAGCTCTCCAGCAAATTAACTAAACACACAAGCAGCGTAAACAAGTTCAGCAGCCCGGAACAAACAAACACCCTGGATATACAGCGCCCTCTAGTGACTCACTTCTTATTCCTCTTATTCTTATTCTAGAAGTTTATGGCTGGTTTATTTTATGTAAAAATGCTGATATATATCAAGGAGATGAGCATAAGAACAGATAGGTGCAGATTTAATGTATAATAAGATTTTTTGCATCATCAAGGATTTATTCTCAATCTATGTTTAGCACTACAGGGATCGACTCTGGACCCATCATATTTAATCTATACACATTCTTGCTATATATCTTAATGGTTTTATGTTTATATTAATATCAAGATTTTCAGTTTGTAAAATAAAAAAGGCTATAAAATAAATCTCTCACTTCTATGGCTTTCTTTGATTTATTCTTCTTTCACAATGTTCTTTCATAACTCAGAATATTAATTATTTCATTTTGTTGATTTTTTTTTTTTTTAAACTAAGACAAAGCAAGAGCAAGTTCCAAAGCTACTATACTTCTCTTTATTGCGTTATGCTAACAGATTACTTATCTGGCTAGCTACAAATGGCTACAGAGGTTAATATTAGTCAGCTAGCCTGCTAAATTTACCACAAGATATTAAATATTATTAGTATTAGCCACAGCTATTGAATTTTTCTGCATTTACCTTTATCTTTCTAGTTAGCTTAAATGAACATTTAAGAAGTAGTTGTGATTAGCAGTGTTGATAATTTATCTTTATCTGCCCTTAATACCCCGTCTCTGTGTGCATGGAGTTTGCATGTTCTCCCTGTGCTTGGTCGGTTTCCTCCCAAAGTTCAAAGATATGCAGGTTAGGCTAATTGGCGCTCCCAAATTGCCCATAGTGTGTGAATAGGTGTGTGAGTGTGTGTGTGTGTGTGTGTGTGTGCCCTGCGATGGATTGGCACCCTGTCCTCGTGCCCTAAGCCTCCTGGGATAGGCTCCAGGTCCCCCGCGACCCTGAATACAGGATAAAGCGGTATAGAACGGTATAGAGTGAGTGAGGAAGTGAGTGCCCTTAATACTTGTATTACCCAGTTAGCTAAAATTACCTTCGTATGATATGATTAAGTGTTAGCACCTTATAACTTATTCTAATTTGTTAACATAATATTTTATCACTTTGCCACATTTTGTATTGTTGCATTGTGGAAATTGACTTTATTACTCCATAATATGGAAAAGAAATTTAAATTTAAAGGTATGATTGCAAAATTGTCACCCTCTCTTAGTTTAGTTGATGATCTCAATGTAGAAATCTGTTTCTGTGGAAAAACAAACAAGGGTGTTTTTGGAGAATGTACCTAAAGGGAAAAAAAAAGTACATTATGAAGCTTAACAAGTATTTGAAACAAGTCCGAGACAAACTTCTGGAAAAGTATAAATAATATATACAGCTCTGGAAAAAAATAAGAGATCACTGCAATTAACTTCAGGAACCTTCTGGAATGTCATCAAGAGGAAGATGTAGGGTCACAAACCATCAAGCAAAGCTGAGCTGTTTGCTTTTTTGCAAAAAGAGTGGTAGAAAGTTACCCAACAGCAGCATGAAAAAAACTTGTGGAGAACCAAAAGTTATTATTCCGCCAAATACTGATTTTTTTTTTTATGTTATTTAGCCAAAGCATTAACAAAATTTGTTTACAAATCATTTGCATTTTGTTTTATTTGAGGTCTTAAAGCTCTGCATGATCTTGGGTTATTTTGATGTGTTGTGTTGTTGTCATTTCCTTTAAATATATACTATAAATAACAAAAGGTATATTTTGAATTTTGGGAAAATATTGTCAGCAGTTCACAAAAAATGAAACAAAAAAAAACATAAGAAAAAGATCAGAGTTACAGAGCTGTATATTTTTTATTTTGTTATAAATGAATGAACACCCTCACAACTGTGAAGCATGGTGGGGGTAGCATGATGCTGTGGGGCTGGAAAACATGTCAGTGTTCAGGGAAAAACCTCTTACATATTATTCTTAAATTATACTGAAATGGTCCATTTCTTCATATTTTGCTTCCAAACTTTCTTGTATTTTATAATATATGAAGAACCTTTTTGTATCTCGTTTTCAGTCCAGTCTCTGTACCGACCGGAGCAGTTTCAGAGGAATGTGTTTTGTTTGTAATTATTATACTACTGATGCTGAATGGTGAGTGATTGGAACAGACAAGAGGGGAAATGCAGTCTGTTAGAGTAAAACATTTGTTCCTATTTCTTTTATTTAACCTACATCATTTATATTCTTCATAATATGAAGAAATGGGCAGGGGGGTGTTGAAGCTCAAGACTTTTGAAGAGTAGTGCAACTGGAATATGTATCTCAGGAATCTATACAAAATTAAAGCAGCGTTTGTTATAGAGCAAACCTTAAAAAAGTGTGAAGCATGGTGGTGGGAGCATCATGTTGTGAGACTGGGAAATAGACTGCAGCTACGTAAATGATAGTATTATTTGATTATAAGAATTATCAGCTATTATCAACTATTATGAACAAACATTTGCATATTACTTTACTAGCTAAGGAAGAGCTCCCCAAAGCAGAGAGGAACGCTACACCACCAAGTCCCACCAAACAAAAGCTGTCATAATTACGAAAGAAAAGCTGGGACGGCGTCAAAGGGCCAACTTTACGTTACGTGATGGTTGTGAGAAAGCGAGTGAGATCAGACACTTCCTGGCCAGATTGCCGGCTCCACCTCTCACACATGCTTGTTTGTCTCTGATGAGGGGCCGAAGCTGAGTGGTGTGAAACACACACACACATACACACACACACACAGAATACAAAAAGCTGAGGTCTTGTCGTGCAATTGTTTTTTCTTTAGACTATCGGCGGAACAGATTGAGCGCAGAAGAATCGTCACTCGTTTGACATTCGCTGGGAGAAAATCACACTCCGATGAGCCACGCCAGGGACCCGCTGACAGCGCAGCATTGATTTTCTGCTGCGTGTGAATGTGCGTGAGTGTGTGTGTGAGGGAGGAGAAGAAAGAGTGTTTGTCACAACCCCGCCTCTTAAAAAACACCCCGACTCCGTCACAGCCAACCTCAACACCTCAGTGGCGGCCACCATATGCCACAAATATGAACCAGTTCCTGTTTATTGATAAATCCATCAGCTTTACTTCTCTTTCTTTTGGCAAAATCTTTTGCTAAAAATGCTTTCTTAGTCTAAACACATTAGCATACAAAATATTTTGTTTGACAATTGTTGCGTGGAAGGAGTCTCCAGTGTCAGGGCTTTCTAACAATTAGAAGTAAAGCTGTAACTTTTTCACCAGCTTTAGAGCTTTTTATTTTTTGTTTTCAAAAATGAGAGAAAAAAAAGATGCATTTAACCAACTTTTGGTTGTAGTTGTTAGAGGAGTAAATCACTTTAAGACATGATGGTGTAGGAAAATATTAGTCATTAATTTTTTTCAATAACTACATAAAGTAAAAATTATGTAGAAAGATAAAAAGTGTTTCTTGTACAATATAGTCTTTAATTGCTAGCGGAGCAGTTACACTAAAGCAAAATAATCCTCATTATTAACAGTTAAACTTTTCTAAAAGTAGAACGATAGACTGAAAACTTATTCTGATATTTAATAATAAATAAATATTCATGACATGATTAGTGCTAGATAAACTAACAATGCTAAACAGTACTAAAAATGCACTAATACGTTTAAGTCCCACCTTCATGCTCTAGCATTGGCTCACATTTCACACACAGGAAAGATCATAGATGATATCAACTTCTAGTAACCAATCATAGTGCAGAATGGTTTGGTCAGAAAATGTATTTAAAGTATAACAAACCTAACTTTGCAAAACCCACACTTGCAAAATTATCCTCATTGTTAACGACAAACTAATTAGAAATATTTTAAAATTAAATGTAAATGTGTTTAAGACTCACACGTCACTCAGATATTGTAATGATTATTACAAATCCATGGAATAGAATGATTTAACTGTACTTTTAAAAAAAACACTTCTTTTAACTAATAGTAGATAAGACTGATTTCTTGTAACCTTGTAATCAAAACTCGAGAAGTGGAACTTGTAAGAACAAAATTAATACAAAATAAACCAAAAAGAACGAAGAACCAGAAGAAGAACAGAAAGATCATTCTTTTGTTAATTTGATTTATAAGAGTTGTTCTAAAAAAACAGGCAATTCATAGGTGTGATTTTAGCGATCAGCCTCTTTATGCTAACATTTTTGTCCAAGGAATTTTTGGTTGTAAAAATGGGGACCTGCTGTTAATGCTATGTGTGCATAAGAACGTGTGACACAAAAAAAAAAAAAAAAACACCAACCATGAGCAATTTACTGTAATATTAAAATGAAAAGTGACCCAAAACAAAAAATTTAGCGTCTGAGATGTTTTCCGTGAAAGTGGACGCGATGCATTTCGGCAAATTTGTGAGCTAAGATGCAAATCACAATATAATATTTTAAAATGAAACAGACAACATGTATAGATGCGTTACATGAGATACACACGCTGTGTGTGGGAGGCTGTCGTGTCCGTCTTAATCTCTGATCAGAATTCTAAACCCTGTTAGAAACCCAATGGAGCATGGATGCGGTCGGACAAATGGATGTTAATCAGCATGAATGCTCTGAATAAAGGTTATAATTTTGTTGTTTTTTGGTTGTATTTGTGACATTGTGTTTGGGTTGTTGGGTTCGTTACCTCATTAACATCATTGTATCACATTATATTACAGCGTCCTCACATCACATTGCAGCGTTTATCCAGCGTTAGAGCTCATGCTGGGATTAGGAGCTCTGTACAGCGTCACTTATCGTCTTGGCTTTACTGTACACACACTCTGTAGTGAGCACCTGTAGTGAACTTTGAACCTCTGAGCTCGTCGCCCTGTCTGTCTTAGGACACAGAATTGAATCTCTACACGTTTAAAAACTGTGTCTCAGATTATATTTATCCAGATGCGATCCTTCTTCACATGACAGAAATATCATTTAAGAGAAAACTGAAGCGTGTGTGTGTGTGTGTGTGTGTGTGTGTGCCGGTCTCTGGGTGAAGAAGAACACGCAATATTAAAGTCACAAATACAGGACAGTTTTTCTCTACAAATATGTAAATATTACCTATAAAAATTTCAGATAGTGAATGAACAGCAGGATTCAGTCTGACAGTCGTCATGGTGCGTGTAGGAATTTAATCCTGTAGCGTTTAGAGTCAGGTGCAGAAATATTGGCACCTCTGTTAAACACAAGGGAATTGGAATGGGGAGCTTGGAAATAATAAATTATTAGAATAAAATAGAAACTTAATTAAAGTAAAAATTGATAAATTGTAAAAAAATAACTAAATAAATAAATAAATAAAATGAAACCAATTGGAGGTAAATGTACTCTTTTAAAAAGATTAAAAGATTTTATATATATATATATTAAAGAAGATTTACATGTATGTTTTTATAACCTGCATTACTCGTCCACACGAAGCATAAAAAAGAATTCCTGAGTTGAATGTTAATGTAAAATGTTATTTTCGTGTGTGTGTGTGTGTGTGTGTGTTGTGTTTGCGTGCGTGTGATAGGAAGAGAAAGTAGAAAGCAAGAGCAGAAAATAAAAAAATACATGAAAGGAGAAAAATTTAAAAGGGAAATAAAGAAAAGTAAAAGGATAGAAGAAGAGAAGAGAGGAGAGGAGAAAAGAACAGAAATGAAGAAAAGAAAAATAAACAATAAAGAAGACAGAAAAAGAGAAATAAAGAAGAGAAGAGAGAGAAGATAAGTGAGGCAAAATGAAAGAGAGATAAAGAAAAGAGAAATAAACAAGAAAGAAGAGAAAATAATACATAAAGAAGTAAGAAAAAAGTAAAAAGAGGAGAAGAGAAAACAAGATAAACTAAGAAAAGTAAAGTGAAAATAAAAACTTTAAAAATTAAGAAAAGAGAAAAGGTGAAAAAAAGGGAAGGGAAGGAAGAAGTTGAAAGCAATTAAATAAAACAAAGAGGAGAAAAATTGCAATTAAAAGAGATTATTTTAGTGCAGAATAAAAATGAACATCTGGCTTACTTAAGATAAAACAAGAGGAAAAGAGAAAGGAAGAGAAATAAAGAGGGAATAGAAGAGATAAGAGACAAAAACAAAAGAAAGTAAACAATAGAAGTTAAAATCTATCTATCTATTTTACTTTAAATGACCTCATTACTGACGTCCTGGTGAAGTGTGCTGATCACTTCAGAGCTGAATATAAATGGATGTCTGGCATTTTTCTTTTGTGTGTGTGTGTGTGTGTGCGTGTGTGCGTGTGTGTGTGTGTGTGTGTGTGTGTGTGTGCGTGTGTGTGTGTGTGTGTGTGTGCGTGTGTGTGTCCACCTGCTCTGAGGCAGCAGTCTCCCGCGTGCCCGTACCAGCTCCAGATTTGTGTCTCGGGCAGCAGCGCTGCTGTTTCCAGCTCAGCAACCGAGAAAGTGCCAATTGCACAGTTTAGAGCCCCACTGGCCTGGACATGATAGATAGATTAAAAATGAGGACGCTGGAGTAAAAAAAGAGAGATGGAGGAGGAGGAAAGCACACACACACTCATACACACATACACACTCAAAGCACAGCAGCTGGCAGAGAGAGTGAGAGAGAGAGAAAACAAAGAGAAGCTGGTTAATGGACTAATAATACGAGACAGAATCGACAAAGCGACGCTTCTCCACCTCACACCACGGGACTGGAATCATCCGGAAAAATGGAGACACTCTGGAATTATTCAAGAGAACTCCAGAGGTGGAAAAAGTGTAAAGATGAGATGAGATGGAGAGGAGAATAGAGGAGAGTGCATGGGGAGAGAAATAAAGAAAGAGACAAAATGACAGAAGGAAAAAGGAGAATACAGAAGAAATGAGATTAGGTGAGACAATGAACAAAAAGAGAGAGATGGAGTAAAGACAGGTAGACGAGAATAGGAGAGAAGATGAGGGAAAAGAGAGAGGATGGATGGAACAAGACAATAAATAAGAAAATCAGGAAAGACAGATGATAAGAAAAGAGGGGCCAATAAAAATAGATGAAAAACAAGAAAAAGAACAGAAAACTTGGGAGATACTGTAAAAATGAAAAAAAAAAACTGTGAAAAAAGGGGAAAAAGATGAGATGAGGAGAAAAGAAGGGAGTGAATGAAGAGAATGGGAGAAAACAAGGAGAGGAGAGAAGCGAGAGGAAAACAGATGATTGTGGACGAACAAAAAATACGGTCCAATAAAGGAAAAGAAAAGAGATGAAGAGAAAAAGATAGAAAGTGGGAGGGAGGAAAAAGAATGTGAAAGAAGAAAGGAACAGAAAAGAGAAGAGACAAGAAAAAGTTTAACAAATAACTAAAAGTAAATAAGAGAGGAAAGTAAAGAATGAACAAGACAAAGTAAGACAGGGCTGAAAGAAAAAAGAAGAGTAAAGAAAGGAGAAAGGAAAAAGTAAAGAAGAGAAAAAAGAGGAGAAGAGAGGAGACCAGGTGAGCAGCTCACCCCGCTGTGTGTCTACTCTCATGATGATATCAAAACGCTAACGACCGCCACGGCGACACGACACTGACGCTGCACCAGCAGCAGGCTAACGTTACGCCTACGCTAAGCTAACAGCATGCTAACGTCGCTAAATGCTGCCTGAGCGAGGGGAAGAATTAATCTTTGTCTCACTCGGCCTTCTGGGAAACGGATCAAGGGATGAGCAAAGCTCACGGCAGTGATGAATGAAAACCAAGGAGAAGATCTTTTAATGAGTGTGTGTGTGTGCGTGCACCATCCAGTGCTTGCTCTCCAGGATAAAACATTCAACAGGTTTACAAGTCTGACACACACACACACACACACACACACACACAGTGTCAGGAAGTCATAATAACCCATGTGCACTCTGGGGTGTGTGTTTGACAGGAGTGGTGGGGGTTTGACAAGTTGCTGAGAAGCTGACAAGGATATATATGCACACACACACACACACATAGAGGCACATTTCAGTACATGTTAATGTTTTACTGTCTTTGTGTCTCAATGGGATTACATTACATCGCACATGGAACATCACAAGGAGAACATCACCTGGAGAACATCACATAGAGAACATCACACTGAGAACATCATATAGCGAACATCACACTGAGAACATCACCTGGAGAACATCACCTGGAGAACATCATATAGAGAACATCACACTGAGAACATC
>JAOVVA010000019.1:1189448-1203408 GCA_028565275.1 Leiocassis micropogon
ATATGAGGTGTGCTTTAAAATAATCGTATATGGTATATATTACAGTCTCAGACACATAATAACAATAAAAAATATTTATAAATCCCAGAAACACCAGAATTAAAAAAATCAGGATAACACACACTGGTTATACACACACTGCTACATCGAAGAATAAAAGTATATAAAAATATATATAAATTATATATATATAAAAGTACTGTATAATAAAAGAGTACTGTACTGTATGTAAATAAATTTTAAAGTGTGAGCCAGTGGTTGTGCTTCATGTCTTTATAACGTGTTACTACAGGACAGGTTTGTGTATTAAAAAAGAAAAAGTATACAAAACTAGACATTTAAATTATTTTCATTGAGTGTTGTATTCTTGCAAATTAATCACGTGGATTAACAATCAACCAATCAATCCATAAGGTTGCCAAATCTGTAAAATCTCATGTAAAATAAACTCTGGAGCAAAGAAAAAGAAGAATTAAATCTTACACTTTTAATTTAGCAATTAATAAAAAGCTAACAAAGGAATATTTATGTTTTTTTAATAATGATGTCTTTGGAATAATTGCAACAAACTTGTTTTTAAACATGATTAATAAACATGACGTTTGTATTCATGTCTTTGTATTTCATTTATTTTGCTTTTCAGATTTATATAGAGAATGTATTTTTTATTTATTAGGTATTAGTTTAACTTAAGTACTAATAATAATAATCCATGCTAATATTTAAACTTAAAGGTATTTAAAATACCTGCAGGATCCAAGGACAAGCAAAAGGAAAAATCTGGCACTAATTAAGAACAATAAGCTGGACGAAACCTGGAACCGTTCCGACGTACAGCACCTAATCGTCTCCACCCGGAGGAGAAGGAACGAGCCGCGCGGTCAAATCAGCTGCAAGCACAGTAAATCAAACCCGCCAACATCTCACACACCTGCTGTGGAGAACCGCACGAGGTTCTGGCACCCCCTAGTGTTCCTCACACACTCTCTAAGGAGGAGGTGAGAAGATCGAGATAAAGGGTGGAGAGACGTCCCACAAACAGACGCAGTCTTTAGTTAATGCTCGGTGGAAATTTTTAAAGGTTGTGTGTAGAAACTGATCACACGGAGTTACCTTAAAGGAATGAAGAAACCATTTAAGAACCCTAGGAGAGCCAGTGAAACCTTAAAGAGCCACTGGAGATCCTTTAAAGGACCTGTTTTTATTTATTACTACCCTAAGAGACATGATTCTCATAAAAAGTTTTGGAGACAGATATAAGAACAAAGCTGTGCAGTTAGACACGCGTCACTTCTCGTTGTTTTCTTCAGGATTGCTCAAACAAATCATTCTCAGTAGCTAAAAGTTACTCACCAGATTTCAGCATTTCCCTCACCAGGATGTTCTTTCACTCATTTTTTTTTGTTTCTGTTGTCATTTGTTTTTGTCTTAGCGCTCACATCCCAGATCAATCTTGATGTCTCTTGTCTCTCAACCAAACTGTGAAGCTGAAGATTTTTCTCACACGTGACAGACGAGTAGAGCGATGCACCAGTGTCTGGGATTTTTACTTCTTGTTTCCTCAGTTTAAAAATGACAATGTTTGGTAATAAAAGGGGGGAAAAAAAACATCCTTTTTTTTTTTATTCATCACTTTCTGAAGGACGAAGAATAAAATATGAGTATGAGTTATGTTGTAGAGTAGAAATGACTCTCTAGTTAAATTGTGAAAATACATTCTGTGTGCAAAAAAAAAAAAACAACTTCATAAAAAAATACATGTTTTTAAAAACAAATTAAGAAAGGTTCATTAAGTTTAGAGATGGGGAAGGAGGAGGGGTTTGTCTTTTTTTGTGCTTTGGTTTTCAAAACAAACGACATCACTGTCACTTATCTAAAGTTTTTTATTTGTTTCTGTCACAAGAAAGTGACAATAATTTACTACTGGTATTATATAGCTTTTCTAAACATGAAAGTTTTAAAAGTATTAGCATATTAGACCATCTATTTATATGATCGCTGACCCCGCCCCTCTGTGAGGAATAAAACACTGTGTGTGTTGTGCTGTTGTAGTAAATAAATCCATGACAGGATGGTGTGATGGAGTAGAGTTACTGTTACTACACCAGAGTTCATTCTTTTCCTCTAACGTCACACCCTGAAGTGTTTTATTCCTCTTCTACTACAACCATTTATTTTTTTTAACGATTAAAAAGTTTTCTTACAGGACCGTCACAGTTTCATCTGTTTTTATTCCTGCTTGTAATGCTGTAGCAGCTTAAACAGTCGCTCCATCACCAGGTTGTAAACAAATGTGTTTCAGTGTATTACAAGGTAAAAATCTGAACGTTGACTCCGCTCCACTTTTTATAACGTTACACAGCAGGTGGAGGAAAAGAAATTGGTTTTAACAAGTTTTAACGTCACAAATAGTTAATAAATGTTCTTAGTCTGCTTATAATGGTCTGTTTAAAAAAGTTTATGATTTTTATAAGGGTTCTTCACAGAAATATTAAGGTTCTCTCAGAGCAAGTGACAAATGTTTACATCATTTGAAACATGGACGGGCAGACAAACATAAAGACAGACAGATGGAGACAGAGAGGTAGACAGATAGGAAGACAGATAGACAGACAGACAGACAGACAGGTAGACAGAAAGAGAGAAAAGTATACAGACAGAGAGACAGGAACACAGACAGGTAGACAGACAGAGAGACAGGCACACAGACAGTATGCAAACAGAAGGAAACACAGACAGGTAGAAAGTCACAAGGCTGGGTAGACAGACAGTCAAACAAACAGACAGGCAGGTGGAAAAGCAGATAGACAGACAGACAGACAGACAAACAGGTTGACAGACATCTAGACAGGGAGGTAGACAAACAGTAAGTCAAACAGAAAGACGTATAGACAGATATGAAGACAAGAAGAGACTGACAGATTAACAGTTACACAGATATCAGTTATCAGTTTTTAACTGACCACCATAAATATGATCTGTCATAAAATCATTACAATACAAATTATAATAACAGATAAAATAAATAAATAAAATAAATAACAACCAAAGAAAGTGACAATAATATATATAAGTTTTGAAAGTATTAGTACATTTGGCCCAAATAGTACAATGATCGCTGGCCCCGCCCCTCTCCTAACTTTTACTCTTCTCTATTGTACTCATCAGTTACAGTGAGAAATAAACACTCCACCTACAAGGCGCTGACACTGGAGACTCCTTCCATGTGTGTTTATGCAACTCATTAGAATGCAGAAAATTTAGGAGAAGTAGTGTGATGTAGAACTTTTCTTAAAAGCTAAACTCTAAGACAAACTTTTTTCCCACCTCTCTCTCTCTCTCTCTCTCTCTATCTCTCCGTCTCGTCTGGTTTCGTATCTAATTATCAAAGTGGAGTTATGAGGAAGGAGAAAAGCCTTTCTGCAATCTTGCAGGTCTTAATTTGGTGTAGTGGGAGTTAACACACCTGCCATATTCCTGCTGACGGTGTGTTTGGAGTGAAGGCTTTGTTTTTTGTTGTTTGTTGTGTTGGGGGAGGAAGAGCAAGAGAGACAGAGAGAGAGAGAGAGAGAGAGAGAGAGAGGATCTCAGAGCTCTGACCGTTGCCAGTGCGAGCTCGGCCTCGACACGTGAAAGCGTCGACTGCTGGATGATTGATGGAAGTTATTTGTGGCTTTCGAGCCTCCTCCTTCTTTTCTCCTTTCTCCTCCACCACTTTTACTCATACCTTCCTCCCTGCAGGACTATATCGCTCTCTCTCCATCCCTTTCTCTCTCTCTCTCTGTTTCACTTTTCCTTCTTTCTTTCTTCCTTTTTTTAAATTCCTTGACAGTGTGCATGATTAATAAGGCTTAATGTGGCGTAAGCAGCTCTGTGTCACTTCTGTTCCGCGCTGTGACAGGAAGTCAAAAACACTCCCAGGGTCCAATTAGGAACAAAACAATTATGAACACATCTGCTGATCAAAGCAGGAACTATTTATATATATATATATATATATATAATAAACAAACCAAAACTAAATTATTAATGAATAAATAAATAAATAAATAAATAGTAAATAAGATTTAAATACCCCTGTATCTTAATAATTAACAATTAAAGTAATTTACTCAATACCAATGGGATATTAATAACTTAGTTTATTCATTTAAATAAATAAATAAATAAATGAATAAATGAATAAATGAATAGAACTAAGTATGTAATAAATACATTTGTTTTTGGTCTAGAAGCTTTTGAGCTCTATCTTGTTTGTGAACTTTAAAATTATACAATTATTTACATACATAATTAATTCTTCATTTAACGAGTTAATGTTTGTAAAAATTAATTAAAGTGGATTGTTTTGACAATGAGAAAAAGAACCTTTCTAAAAACATCCTTGTCTATGACATCATTAATAAACTGAATTACAAGAAAATAATGCAAAAAATGCTAAACAAAAATTAATGAAAAAAATAAATAAACAAACAAACAAACAAATAAATAAATAAACCATAGATTTTATGCAAAATTTTATGCAAGATTTTATCCAAAAAATTAAGACAGAAATAAACTAATAAATCAATAAATAAAAGCACATTAAAATAATAAATCATTAATGGTCTCTTATTTTTTCATGCTGTGTTGCTAAAGATTCAGTCTCTCCCTCTTTCTCTGTCTCTTTAGCATATTTATGTACCTTTTTCTCAATTTCCTTTTCCTTTATTATTTAAATAATTCTTTAACTTCTTCATGAGTATTAGGTGAGGTATTAGTGGTGCGACAAAGTTGAGAGCAGGACAGAGTCTGCACAAGATTAAAAGGAGAAGATGGAGGATCAGCTGTATGCACCGCACATCTCCTCTGTGTCCTGAATGAACAAACTGGTGGTGGTGTACATGGAAATACAAAAATCTCATCCACACACTGACCAACAGAGGAATCTGGGTGAGAGGAGCGACCCCTCTATCATGACCCTGTGACATGAGAAGGTCACAGAGGATCTTGCCAGCTTTCGGAAGTTCACCAGCCTTGTGCAAACCACGCAGCTTGAATTTAAGATCTTTTACCTTAAGACCTTACATATACATCTGAGATGTTTAAGTGTGCAGACCTCATAAAAGGCATAAAAAGCTAAGCATGTGATGTCCTCACTGAGGATGATCCTGACCTTGTATGATTTCCTGTACAAGAGCAGCAGAAGAACCCACCGAGGTACTGAGGAACACTGAGACAGTAACACTGAGAAGTGAACGAAGGGAGAAGATGAACACCGTGATGGAGAAGGAGATCAAACACATGGAGAGGATGGAAATATCAGACCAGATGAACCAGAAACCCCACACTGAGCGTCTGATGATCATTTCACAATACGGTTTAGATCTGGCAAAAAAAAACAAGGAGGGATGTCTTTTTCTTCTTTCTGAATAAGGCAAAATGTATTAAATTCATTCATCTTCTATACTATTTATCCTGTATACAGGGTCGTGGGGGGCCTGAATCCGTATCCAGGAGTCTTGGGGCACAAAAGTGAGGTACACACTGGACAGGGTGCCAACACACACACTACACATGGTTTGGGAACGCCAATTAGCCCAATCTGCATGTTTTTGCACTGTGGGAGGAAACCAAGAACCCAGAGGAAACCCACCAAGCACAGGGAGAACATGTAATCTCCACGCACACAGACCCTGAGGTGGAAATCGAACCCAAACCCTCAAGGTGCAAGGAGACAGTGCTAACCACTACGCCATTGAGTCACCAAAAATTTATTAAATCGGCACAGAAATAAAAGGAAAATGTAAAGACGAAGATGATTCAGATTCAGAAAGCACAAATCAGCAGGTCTTTAAAGTGAGAATATGGAATTCCTTATGGATTTATGGAGTGAAATTGGAATAAGACTGAAAGATGTTTTTTGGGGCAGGGTGAGAGGGTGTGTTTATTTAATTTTTTTATGTAAATATGTTATATATGAGAAACAGATGCATTAAAGGTATGATAAAGTCTCTCTCTCTCTCTCTCTCTCTCTCTCTCTTTTTCTCCTACAGGAAATATTAAATCCATTACCTAAATATTGTTTGTCTCCTAAATGAAAGTTGAGCTACAGAGTGGGACAAAAAAATAAACTTCCTCCTTAGAAAAGTTGTGATAAATCATGTCCTGAGCTGAAGAAGTAATAATATCCTTCCTGCTCTGCTTATAACATCATTTATATTTCTCAAGTGCAATATGAAAAAAAAACCACATATCTATAATGCGTACATATTGATAGAGAAGTTCCTCGGTGGAGTCGCGTCATTCCTGCTCTTTACCTCTAATTCGGCAGGACAGCGGAGGTGTTTTTTTTTTTCTCTCCTCGCCGTCCTGCAGGAAATGTTTATTATCACGTCATAACTCCTTAGTTACAACTTTCCCCGTGCAGCGTCGTATTCATTAGGAGCCTACTATAGCTACGAAATAGCTACGGCCATTCATCACTTTATCACCGTACGTACACACACGTCTGTAGGTCTGTACGTTTCTACGTGACTATATTTAGCCTCGGTGCTGGCGGCGAGAACGAGGGAAGTGGAGACGGAAGGAATGAGGATCGTACTGTACGCGTCTGCTGCTAGTGTCACTCCATCCGCTCGTCATCTATCACCGGAAGAGAGAGGGAGACAGACAGACAAAATAGTGAGACACAGAGAGACAAACAGGAGAAAGGCAGAGAGAGAACAAGGCAGGGATAGAGAGAGAGAGAGAGAGAGAGAGAGAGAGACAGACAGCACAAAAGCACATAAGGAGAAAGATGGAAAGAGAAAGACAGAGATCAGACAGAGAGACAGGTAGAACGAGGCAAGTGGAGAAACAGAGTGAGACAACAAGAGAGACTCTGAAAGAGTGAGACAGACAGAGAGAGAAAGACTGATGGTGAGAGAAAAAAGAGAGAGACAAGAGACTGTAGAGAGAGAGAAAGACAGGTGGACAGACAGACTGAAGAACAGGGAGAAACAGACAAAACAAAGAGAAAATGATAGGGAGACAAAGAGCGAGACATAAAGAGAAAGAAGGAGAGATATGAATGGTACATATGAACAGACAGACATGTATAAAGAGAAATGTCATAAGAAAGAGAAATATGTAAACAAAGACAGACAGAGTGACAGAAAAAGAGAAAGAGAGTGAGATTAAACAGATTAAACAAAGAAACAGATAAACAAACAGCAAAAGAGAGAGAGAGAGAGAGAGAGAGAGAGAGAGAATGTGGTGTTCTGATTTATTATATTTGTTCGGGGGGGGGGGACTAAAAAAGTTATGAACACAAAAAAATTATAAATAAAGCACCAAGTGAAAGAAAAAAAGTGATTAAAAAAGTATTTTAAGTAAAGTTTTTATTTCTGAAGATGTGTATGTGTGTGTTTATTCCACTGGTTCCACAGGCACTTTATTAGGAACACATGCTGATCCCTGCACTGACATGCAGAAGATTCCTGCAGGAGGAAACAAAAAACATCTGATCAGTGGGCAAAGAAAGCCTTGACTCTGACGGAGAGGTGAAAGGAAGACTACAGTAACTCAGATGACCGCTCGCTACAGCACGGTTCCACTTCTGTCAGAGTGTTTTCCTACTGTATGTACGGGTCAAATTTCTTCCTTTTTTCCACACTTTCCTCTTTAAATGTCTCCTATCTGTTACAAATCTCAGCCTCTTACTGTATTTCCTTAACTCTGATTTTACTGTACATGTATTATTATTATCATTATTACTATTATTATTATTATTATTATTATTATAAGCTAAGTTATCGAATTTTTATTCCAAATGGTTTCTTTGTTGTTAAGCAGCTGATGCATTTGATCCCGAGCTCAGGATACTGTCTGTGCACATGTTTGGATCGGCACTTTTAAACCGCCCCTAGCTGTGAACGAGTGTATAGTGCGCTCTCACTTCATAACCAGTGTTCCCCGGATACACTCCGAGTATGTGTATATATTTATGCATTTTCCGGTCCACAAATATAAAAATGAAACGCAGAGCAGAATAGCAGGTGATGAAGACGCACATGCGTTTTTCGTTGAAGCCGAAGCCGGGGCCGAGGAATTTCATTAAATGGTCAATATATCTTGTGTTTTCTGCGTCATTTAAGCCCCATTACAGTGCAGCGTTTAATTTCTAAAGTGCTTTTCACCGGCTCTACCTCCAGGCACGGACAGCGTCTAACGGCTGAACAGAAATAATATATCCACACACAGTTAGCACTTTATTAGCTACACCGATCTGGTGACTAATAAACTGGCAACTCACATAGCTGCGAGCAGAGAAGAAGAAGAGACGAGGAGTGCGGATTGAACAGGAATCCGTGAGCTCCACAGAGTGTTTCTGAAGCGTATAATCAATTAGATTGTATTTCAATCAATTAAAGTTGATTGTACATGTGTGTGTACATGTAGATTACCAGACAAAAATTTTGGACACGCCTTCTCGTTCAGGGGTTATTCTTTTTTTTTATTATTATTATTTTTACCATGAATACAGAGGCAGCACAGTGGTTTGGTGGTTAACACTTTGGAATTGCACCTCCATGGTCTGGGTTCAATTTCCATCTCGGGGTGTGTGTGTGTGTGTGTGTGTGTGTGTGTGTGTGTGTGTGTGTGTGTGTGTGAAGTTTGCATGTTCTCCCTGTACTTGGTGGGTTTCCTCCAGGTTCTCTGGTTTCCTCCCACAGTCCAAAGAAATGCACATTAGGCTACTTGGCGTTCCCAAATTGCCTGTTGAGTGTGAATGTTGACCAGAGATCCTACAACAGTTTTAAAATGGACATAACTAGAATGGTAATCACCATTGGCCTCCACCATCCCTCCACTGTTGACTACAGAGGTTCCTTATGTAATTTCAAATGAAAAAAATGTTAAACAACCCAGACTATGTTTTATATTTTAGGTTGCCTAAAGTAGCTACATTTAGCTTTGACACCAGCTTGGCACACTCATGGCATTCTCCCATTAGATTCATGAGGTAGTCACCTGGAATGGTTTTCAGTTCACAGGTGTGTCTTGTCAAGAGTTAATTTGTGACATTTCTTGCCTTCATAATGTGCTTTAGACCATCAGTTGTGAATACATAGTCGATAGCCCTAAGAGTCGATAGCCCTAAGAAATGAAGGTCATTCAATCCAAAAAATCTTAACTTTGAATGTACGTAGCAAGTAAAGTCACCAAAACCATAAAACGCTATGATGAAACTGGCTCTCGTGAGGATCGTCCTAAGAAAAGGGAGAGCTACCTCGGCTGCAGAAGATAAGTTGATTACAACCCAAATTCCAGAGCAATTGGGCTGTTTTTTTTTTTAATTAAATCAAATTTAACTAAAATGAAAACTAAAGGACTTTCAAATTACATGAATCAATATTTTATTCACAATAAAACGTAGAGAACATAAGAAATGTTTAACCAGAGAAATTTTACACTTTTATTCAATAAATGAGCTTATTTCAAATTGTATGCCTTCTTCAGGTTTCAAAAAACTTGGGATGGGGCAACAAAGGGCTGAAAAAGAAAGATATTTTGAAAAGATTCAGCTCGGAGAACATCTAGCATCAGGTCTGTAACATGATTAGCTATAAAAGGGATGTCTTAGAAAGGCAGAGTCTCTCAGAAGTAAAGACAGGCAGAGGTTCACCAATCTGTAAAACCGTGCGTATAAAGATTGTGGAATATATTAAAAACGTTTCTCAACATCAAATGTCAAAGGCTTTACAATTTTCATCATCTACACCACATAACATCATCAAATGATTCAGAGAAATTTGAAAAATCTCTGTGCGGAACGGACAAATCCAAAGACCGCTGTTGAATGTCTGTGGTCTTCGGGCCCTTAGACAAAACTGCATCTTTCATCGGCATGATTGTGTCATTGACATTACTAAATGGGTCCAGGAATACTTCCAGAAACCACTGTTGGTAAACAATCCGCCGTGCCATCTGCAGATGCCAACTAAAGCTCTATCATGCAAAAAGGAAGCCGTATGTCAACATGGTCCAGAAACGCTGTCGTGTCCTGTGGGCCGATGCTTATTTAAAATGAACGTTTCAAAGTGGAAAAATGTTCTATGGTCATACCAGTCCAAATTTGACATTCTTGTTGGAAATCACGGACGCCGTGTCCTCCAGGCTAAAGAGGAAGGAGACCTTCCAGAGTGTTATTAGCGTTCGGTTTAAAAGCCAGCATCTCTGATGGTATGGGGTTTCATAAGAGCATATGGTATGAGCAGCGTGTTCTGGAAGGCACTATGAATGCTTTCAGGCAATTTCAGGGATTTCAGGGACTTCAGGGAAGGCCTTGTGTATTTCAGCTGGACAATGCAAAACCACACAATGCAGCTATTACAACAGCATGGCTTCATAGTAGAAGAGTCCAGGTGCTGAATTAGCCTCTAGATCTTTCACCTATAGAGAACATTTGGTGCATCATCAAATGAAAAATACATTAAATACGACCACAAACTCTTCAGCATCTGGAAACCTGTATCAGACTGGAATGGGACCAAATTCCAACAACAAAACTCCAGAAACTCATAACCTCAATGCTCAGATGTCTTCAAACTGTTTTTGAAAAGATGAGGAGATGCTACACCATGGTACAATAAACATGCCTCCATCCCGACTGTTCTGAGACCTGTAGCAGGCATCAAATTTGTAATGAATTCATTTTGTGCATAAAAATGTTTCTCAGGTTAAACATTTATGTTCTCTATGTTCTATTGTGAATAAAATATTGGTTCATGTCATTTGAAAGTTTTAATTCCGGTATTCGGGTTGTAAAAAGGTGCTCATTTTTGAGTCTGCGGACAAAAAGAGGGCTGAGCATTTGGCTAAAATCTTCATGCTGTGTTTTGGATGTGTTTTTATTAGTAAACCCTCACCTGGAGACAAGAGGGAGTGCAAACTTTTGCACCCAACTGTACATTTCTTATTTTAAATATAACACTAACACCCAGGAGGCTTGGCTTTCCATCTGACGGAGGTAAAAGTCTTTTAGAATAGCAGCATCAGTGTTTTCGTGGTTATTTTTCTTCCTTATTTTTCTTTGTTAATCCACTGATGATAATAATGTAGGAAAAATCCTGGTATGTGCAGGTAAAAGTGTGAAACAAGCAAAAGAGAAAAGTGTAAGTCAAGGTCAGCAGGGAGAAAGGGTGTGTGTGTGTGTGTGTGTGTGTGTGTGTGTGTGTGTGAGGGTTTGTGTGTAAGCATGTGACTGTAAGCATGTGTGTGTGGGTTCCACTACAGAAAAGCAAAGCATTATGTAGAAGATGGAGAAAGAAGGGATGAGACACATAATATGTGATGCAGAACTGATTATTTTCCTGAAACAGCAAATCCTAAAGTGTTTTGTTTTTAAACTGTACCACCACAATCAGCTGTCATACGGTTACAAAACAAAAATGCACAGCTTGTTGTTAATAATATCAGCAATCTTACAGCTTTACCTCTAACACTGGAGACTCCTTCCATAAATGTAACATAAACACATTTAATCTTTAAAGGAAACTTCATCAAATCGGTGATTTTTTTTTACTTTAAAAGTTTAGATGGACCATGTGAGGTATACATCCCTGTGAACGCCCCTGTGTTACTATAGAAACGGTAACGTGTTAGCACGTAAATACGTGCGCGCTGAAAGATGCTGTTATAGAAAATGAAACTGCAAATTCCTGACAATTAGAATCCAGAGCTGAACAGAACTGTGGTGTGAAAACCTTCCAGTCAGGAGTACCAGACTTATTCGCTGATCCCTTGTAGGTTTAAAACATAATACTTTAAAACACAATACACACACACTACTTTGTAATCGAGCAATTTGGATCGAGGAGCAGTACACACACAATACACTAAAGAGAAACCATCTATCACGGCAAAAACGGCCTGCAGGGCAGAAAGCTGCACGAGGAAATATTTACACGGAGCCGCTGGGCTTCCTCAGACGGAAACGAAAAAATAAAAAAATAATAATAAAAACGTTTTTAAAATGCTCTTCCTTTTTTTATTAGACGAATTGCATCATTAAATAACATTATAAAACAGCAAAATGCACCATTAATTTTCCTCAAAACAGACTCGCCTCGTGTCTCAATCTGCGTTTAGCCCCACGGGGCCACATTTACAAACCCATTCGATCCCATTATGCAAATACGCATCTGAAGAAGAGCGACGTGTCTGAGGCTCTGAAGAGATGTGTGTGCGTGTATGTGTAGGTGTTTGTGTATGAGTGTGTGTGTGAGAGGCTCATCACGCTGCAATGTGGAAATAAATGACTCCCTAATTGTCTGGCCTGAAAAACAGAGACGGACTAATCGAGCAAGCAGGCCCGCGCAGTGGCTCGTGCACAGACGTCCACACACGCCAAGAAACGTCAAAACGCCAAAATAGTTTCATCGGTTAAGAGCCATCGGATCATAAGGACCGGTATTTAATTTAATTGCTTCAATTGCTTTTTTTTGTTAACTGCTTACAGTTATGTCTAGATGTATGCATTTTTTTTTTTTTTAATCCAAATGTCCTCTGATCGTCTAAAGACGATGCTCCGTCACAGAGAAGCGTTTGTGACTTACTTGTAAAAAAATTTTTAAAAAGTAAAAAAGTACAACATTTCGGAGTGTTTCGTATGCGTATTTTAGGAAATGCAAACAACAACCAGGATATCTATAAATACTTTTAATTAATAAATAAAAGCCGAGAATTTTCTTAGCTCTTAAAATGTATTTGTTTAGTAAAAATGAACTTGTTTAGTTTGTCGCTTACTTGTAGAACACTGTAGAGCCTAAAGATCACAAAGCAGATTGATAAAAATAAAAAATGTAATAAATAAATTTTGGTAATTTGCAATTTGTACTTTATACCAGCAGTTTAACAAATATTCAACAAATATTCATCTTCAAAAAGTTTTTACACAACCGAGAAACATCTATTTTTAGTTAGGTTAAAATACAAATAAGTCACCAGCGATTTCTCGCTAATTAACAGAAATACTGTAAAGCTAATGTCCTGCTGAGTTGCCCCTTCCCACTTCGGGGCCCTGGACTTCCCCACTGTAGCTCTAAAATTATTTCACCTAGTGGCAAAAAATAGCAACTGCAAGGTCCATTGGGTCAGGAATCACACTACCCCATGCTCGCGCTTCAGTAGTATAAGAGCAATGACTAGGTTGCCAGACTGGGTTAGTTTCCTAAAATTTCTCTGTAGCCTCCCTTTTTGTCTTCATAGCAAAATATCTTAATTAAATGTAATAAGGAGGTGAAGACTGATAGACAAATACTTGTTTCCTCATGCAAAAGGCGGCAATTCCATTTCCATTTCCTGAGTTGTTTTGGAAAACCTGGGAATTTTTATTGCAAACTGGAAACCCTGTTTAATCATATAACCTTTACCACAGCTGAACAAGTGTACATCTAAAATCCTTCATGAGACTCTACAGTCTACATCACTTTTTAATTATGTAAAAAAAATTCACTAGAATACACTACATTAGAGTGGCAGCACAGGAAAACAACAGCACAGTAAGGAATGACCCACCTGCAGTCTGAGAAACTAACCAGATAAACAAGGTGAAATTCTTCAGGTTTTGTCAGGCAGAAATTTTCTTGCTTTTTTTTTTTTAATTTGATTGTAAGTGACTTTAAAAGAAAAAAAATCAAGAAGAAAGAAATTATGTTTATTTATTATTAGGATATTCATTTAAAAAAGAAAAGAATATTTATATATTTAACATTATTATGAAAAAAAAGCAAAGCAGTAATAAGAATTTTAATAGTATCTATAAATTTATCTTTATATTATGTAATATGATATAAATAGGTGTTGTAATATATTCTATTCATCATTTAAGAAAACTAATATAAAAAAATTAAAGATAACCATATATATATTTTTATTTCCATTTTTTAAATAAAGTCTGATTGTTTTAGTAAAAGTCTTTGAAAGTCTTACTATG